>JANHFX010013006.1:0-51390 GCA_027560015.1 Chloroceryle amazona | reverse complement strand
GCTCTAGTGGGAGGTGTCCCTGCCCATGGCAGAGGGGTTGGAACTGGATGATCTTCAAGGTCCCTTCCAACCCTGACAATTCTGTGATCCTATAGTGTCATTCTCTGCCATAGATTTGGTTTGAGGAAAAAAAAAAAAACCCACCACATTTTACAACCTTCTTTAGTTACTGTAAGAATCCTATGCAGCAGTTTAGCCTACAGTGTCTCTTTTCCCAAAGAGTAATTCTGACTTTGAACAAATGTAACACACTATTATGGCAGTCAAGTCATCATAAACACCTCAATCTTTCACAAGGTTACTGAAACCTGCCACTGAAGCGCAGTGTTTCTGATTAAGGCAATGCTGGTCACTTGCTGTATACATCCAGAGTGGAGAACATATGCAAACCCCGCCCTTAGGCATCGAAACCCATGAAAATTAAAGAATTTCAAGATTTTAAAATTAATAATACATTTGGATTACTACAAGCTTTGCCATGCTTAAAATTTGAACATTAATACTTAAAATTCTCTTTATTTTAAAGCAAAAGGCTTGGGCTCTGTCACCCGAGTGCTGACATTTTAAGAGCATGGGACAGAGAGGAAAGGTACCAGTTGCTCTCAGATCATAATAATCAAAATAAATGAGAACCACCAACACTGAAGATGGCAGAGATTTAAAGCTAAAATGAAATAACCGTAGTATGCTCCAGAAGAAAACTGTTTTAAAGTTAATAACCTTTGAAATATCAAATACTGAGCCGCACATTTTCATCATTTTTGCCCTCTGCTATTCTGAGTGCATAGCTAAGGAAGAAGAGAAGAATGGGAAGGAACTCAAGCCTGACTGCTTTTCACACTTCAAAATGTATGCTGTGTACACAGAGTTTTACTGTGAACTGACTTGGAACAGAGCTTGTGCAAAATTTTCTTGGTGAACTCTCATTTTTCATTCAACAAAATGCAGTCACTTGGAAGGTACCACATGTCCAGATGCCACTCCTAATCAGTGCTCTGCCCTCCCACCCCAATGCCAAGAGAGCCTCTAGTGATAAGGAAACTCACCCAGGGTAGACAGACACCCAAATTCAAGTCCCCAGACCAGCTGCTTCACAGCAAGGAAAAGACCCAGTCACCAAGTATCTCCCTTTTCAAGAGCTCTTGCTGGAGCCATTGCATCTTGTACTAGTAACAGGCAAGGTCCCACAAAAAGGGAAAAAAATGGTAGGCTTGGTCACTTCCCTGGCATTATGGAAGGCACCAAACATGACAAGTCATATTTTTTAATCTAGGATCCTGACCATGGACTCTTCTAGAGTACCATGCCCCCTCCTGTTTGCCCAGCTGATAGAATTAAATACACAAGGTCAGCTTATTCCTGGGTGGCCTGCCCTGGGTGTTCCTGCACTGGTGGGGGGGGTGGATTTGGTGATCTCCAGAGGTCCCTACCATTCTATCAGTCTATGATATTCAGAGCTCTGAGGAGGAGACCTGAAGTTGCAGGTAGCAGTCTTGCTGACTTGACAAACTAGAGTCCAAAGCCAAAGGGAATTCAACACCGCTTAAACCACTTCAGTGTCCTCGAAATAGCCCCATATGTGCTTATCCTTAGGTGTCCTTCTACACTTCAGAACTGTGCCGAGTGCCTTGTATAGGTTCTGTAAACTAGAGAGTAAGAAAAACACCTCACGGGCACTGGGGAGAAGACAGCAAGCAGATTCTCCAAGCCAACCTGTAGAGTGTTTACTGACATCACCACATGGCATTTTCTCAAAGTGGTAGGTGTCTCAGACTCTGGGAATGACATTTCTGGGAATTCTTCCCATGTCTTCTCCTTTAAACAGTTTAGAAAACTCCATATATGAAGATTTTATGTTAAAATACTGCTATGACACATTCACTTCTCAAATTTCGTTGAGATCACGGGATTATTCTGATTTTTAAATGACACATTTACTATGAAAAAAATAGTTAATGGCAGGATGAGATAACATGCCCCAAAGAAAGTCTACCTCACTCAAAATCTCCTCAAATTTACTACTGATGCACCAGCTTAAAAAAATAAAATAAAATTATATAGGCTGAACCTATATATTTATATAGGCTGAACCTTAAGTTACCAGAACTGACAGCATGTGTCCCTACCTTCCTTAACAGACACCTGACCTTTAGCTGTGACAGCTCATTGCTATTCTACTAATGCTAGGTCTGTTTTAAGTTTGTACATCCTTTACTTTTGAGGTTTTTACTCCTACTGGGGGGGGCTACTGTGCTGACTCAGGTGTTTACCTAGCTGTATTCTTGGTAGGATTCTGTTAATATAAAAATAGTATAATATAAAAAACCCAAACAAAATAAAATAAAATTAAAAAAACCAAAACACAACAAACCAACCCAACCCAACCCCAACTCCAAATAATTTTTAGAAATCACCAAACCACAAAACAAACAAAGAAAAACACCCAACAAAACCCATCCACAAACAACTTTGCAAAATATTAAAACCCCAAAATCTTCTGGAAATGAATGAAGCTGAGCAGAAGTATGTTGTGTCATCTCTACACTAGGTGCTACCAGAAAAAAACATTAGCATAGAACTATTGCCTTGCTGTTATAAGTCTCTTGCTTTCTCCTGTCCATCTGTGATCATCACACACGCTTCCAGCCCAACTCCTCCCTACAGGAACTGCGGTACCCTCCCTCTCCCAGCTTTAAAACTGCTGTTTGAACATGCTGCTTCTCATATAGCTCTTTAATACACCACTTTTCAATCATTAATTCACATGTGGCTTTCCACTAACCTGACTGGACTACCCAAGACAAGAGAACTGAAGTACTAAATAACTTCATTTATTTTTGTCTGGATTTGGCATATGTTGCCCAAGATCAGTTTGAACAGTCTTCCTCAGCATCTTCATACTTCTTTCAAATGCTGCTTATCTGCCTTGTTGATTTAGACTATAAACTCTGTGGAGCAGGCACAATTTATACACTGTGTTCATACATTGTGTAGAGCACTGAAAGCTCCTACTTTTCATTGGTCTTGAAGGTAAAGAAACAATAAGAATCAATGTGCTCCATTGTACAACATTTCCAGGTATTTGCAATGAATATCTGGTTTGTTTAGCTCACTAAAGCTTTCTGTTCAGTTCCCTCTGTTCCTAACCACTCTACTCATGACTTTCTGGTAAGAGAGGCTAGTTGGAGCTAAAAGGTTAAATACAGACAAACAGACCAAAAAAAAAAGCATACCTAAAAACAGTGATATGGTTATCATTTGGATGAATACATTAACCATCACATATTGCAGTACAAACTACAAAAGACTTTTTAAACAATAGAATGAAATATCACAACATCTGAAACAAAGCTTCTAGAAAGGTGACCATTCAAGAACAGAAAACGGTCACAAAATTAAAGAGTGTAGTACCAGATATATAACAGCAGGCACAATTTGGGCTACGCCAATTTAACAAGCACAGTCTGAATGTCTGTGGTGGGATGGTGGAGGTTGTTGTGGGGTTTTTTTTTTTGTTTTGTGGTTGTTTGTTTTTTCTTCTTCTGTGGTGGGTTTAGATACAGCAGGTTCTTAAATGTGAATTGTAACACAACCTCCCAACAGCCCAAGGAAAGCCCCGGTCAGGTACTGCTCAACTGAGTCCAGAAATTACTATGCAAATGCTGACTCTGCCTATGGTGAGCAGAGCGCTTCACCTGATGCATATCTGATGCATATACATTCAATGACACTGAAGATGTAAAGAGAAGAGACATAAACAACATAATTGAAACTATGGATACTATGGAAGAGCTGAAGTAGAGAACAGAGATGCAGCATGTTAGCAGGAAATTACAAGACAAATGTTCTTGTCTGCTGGGACATTGCCCCTCAGTGGTTTGGTGATGGCTGCTGAGTTCCTCAGCAATTTCTGAGGAAGAGGAGAGGCAGAAGAATGATTACCCACCCTCCCACACTGCTGAATAAAAGAAATAGTGATCAGAGGCAGCCAACTCCAGCTCAAGGATTTCTAAAAGGAAAGTTGGGGTGGACAGAACAACATCTCAGTAGGAAGGCTGAGCACTTTGAATCAAAAGGAGGAGAAAATGAAGGACACTGGTTCATCATAAGGTAAAAGCCACCTGAAATAGGGAAGGCAGGTCAATGTGACATCAAAAACTACACAAGCATTTTTGGTGGGAGATCAGTGACTACATCCCGACAACAAATATTCCAGTGACCAGGCTGACCCCTGTGGCTTGCTTATGCTATCAGGTGTCAAAAATGTCTAACCCCAGTAGTCACAAAGGGCAGAAGAAGACTTGAAATGAGTACCCTAGACTGAAAATAGGTCACAGGTAAGTATCTATGCATTTTACCAATGGATTCACTCCCTGGAAATCACTAAATTGAAACTGGATGTCTCTAAATGTATTCAGTAGTTGGTTTACAGTTATAGGCTCTGAACTGGGATTACCAGGAAAAATTCAACAGCTTTTGTTGCAAAGGTAGTTGGACAAAGAGTGGTCAAAATAGTCCATTCTTGCCTTAAATATCTACTACGTGATTCTTTTGGTCCTCCTCCTCTCTGGCTACAGAAAAAGTATCAGAGGAAAAGTACATTTCACATTATAGGAAAAAGCATAAAACTACTCCAGGTATTACAAGGTCCTGTGAAAAAGCAACGAATTGGGAAGCACATGGAATGTGCTTGAGGAATAAGGAAGGATGCAGTACTACCTGACATTCAGAGGAGGTAAAAAAAAAAAGGGGGAGGGGAAGAAAACTCAAAATCCTCCTGTGATATGGCAAATCCTCAGATTACCAGACATGGGGGCAGGGAAGAGTTTAGGCAGCGAGCTGACAGAACAGCCCTTCCACCCCCTCAGAAGTCTAATTCTCCATGAAGATACTCAGCTTCAGTTTACATTTGTTATCAGGTCAGCTTTATATGCAGCCTAAACAATAAAATACATGCATGAGAGGGGGAGGAGGACAGCCTGAATGCATTCCAATTTATCACATAAAGCTGGGACAGCCTAATTCGTGTACTATTCCTACTCATTCACACAGGTAAGAAAGAAGAAAAGGGAGGAAAAACTCCCGAGAGGAAAAACAACCCCCCCAAAAAAAGCCTTTTTATTTTGCTAAAGGACCCCAGGGAAGGGCCCCTGATGCAGAGGCCCTGCTTTTACAAATGCTTCCCTTTCCTTACACGGTTCCTTTAATAAGAGTAAAAATTCCAAATTCCTCATTTGTTTAGCCTGAAATCCCTTGCACATTTCCCACAAACTACTTCCTTTTCTCTCTTTTTAGCTGGACTCCCTCTCTTTTTAATGAAGAGAAGTTCAGAGAGTTTTTCCCATGAATAGATGGCGGGCACCTGGGAGTTATGAATTTTAAAGTGATCATTTTCTTTCAGCCCTGCCGGACAATGGGGATCTCCTTTTGACTCACTTTCACAGCTTTGAGAGGCTCTCAGATCAGCCACATTCCAATCAGACTGGAGTCAGATCAGAGCCGGGCTGGACTGCATCAAGGTCTCTCGCACAGAAAGACAAGGAGCAGATGGCCAACACTGAGCTCTCCTCCCCTTTTCAGAGTGCAATGGAAGGCAATGTGGGAAAGCGTTCCCCCAGCATCGCCTATTGATTTCTGAATAGGACCACCACATGCCACCAGCCTGTAGGTATGAACCTCTGTTAACAGATGGTGAGATCATTATGAGCAATTAATTCCTTTAATGTATCAGTGGGAACATGTTGGAAAGGGTGATGCAAGCACAGAGTGAATAGCGAACTTCTCATTCCTCAGGGAGAGCTGCAGCTCCATCACTGAAGGATGGGAACGGTCTTGCAAGAGACTCTGTACGTACTGAGAACCAGAGTTAGCCATTTGGTCCACAGAAACAAGGCATGGTTTTTATTAACTAATCATCCCTCCCTCGTTGATGTGTGATTAACAACAGATTTCTTCCTAGGTCATTTTTGGAGAGATGAACAATTCAAAAGAATGGGAAAACAACAAAACAAACAAAAAAAAATCAACATGATAGGAACACAGGGAATTGGGTGCTAAAGATGATGAGGGAATATTGCTACCAAGCTTTGTTACATAAAAATTAGTTTATAGTCAGTCTAGATTAAAAAGGAAACAGACATTTTGAACACAACTGTGTATATAAATGAGAGGCGTTCATAATGGCTCTTAGCACTGAAACCAGAAACATAAAAAATAAGCCCTGAACAGACTTGTCAGTAAGTTACTACCAAAGAATCTCACACAGAAGTTAGAGATGGTACAGTTTAAATAGATACCATGACAAAATGCAGAGCAATACACAGAAAAATACTGCGTATTTACTGCTATTCATTGTGATCTGGGTAAATCAAATTTCACTCTGCTAATAACTGCAAGAGTAGGACATTCCTGCATCATCTGCTTTACATGCATTTATATGACAGGCTTTGATTGGGGTTTTTTTAGGGGGTTGTTTGGTATGGTTTGTTTTTTTTTTTCTTCCTTTTAGAGACAGAAGGAAAAACTGAAAGCACAATATAGATGGCTAGTTAGCTCTTGGTCTTAAAGATGACAGCAGAATGTGAACAGGAAATACTGGCAACTATTCACTTATTCATATTTAAATGACACTTTTTGCTTGTAATTAAGACACTCAAGTCATGTCTCTGTTCATGAAATTTACATAACTGTACAATAGCTTGCCTAAGTGAACAGCAAATGGTAGTTAACCTTGAAGTGTATTATCTTAATTGAATAAATCTGGCTATAGTTCAATAAATTTAAACAGAAAGATATTTTTAAACTACTACATTTCTTTAAAAAAAAAAATCATGTTTGCTTTTGCATGTTAAGATGGCTCACTGTTTTTCTTCTAGATTTTTATTCTGCTGTAACACTGGTCCTTTGAAAAGAAAAAATAAAAATCATTGCAGAACACCAAAGACATTGATACATGTTTGCTGTTTTCTCCTTATTGTTTGCAGTTTGAGTCAGTGTCACATTCTGGAAAGCCTTGATAAGAATATCAGAATATTGAATCAAAATGTATAACTTGCCCATGTGAGATAGTCCCTTACCTACTTTCTCTGTCCTTATTGGACTTGGGTTCTTTCCCTCCCCCACCACGTACCAGCTGAGTATCCCATCACACAGTGAGAAACCTAGGTGGGAGAATATAGATTTTTGCATAGGTTAAATAGGAAAGCCACATTCCACCACTCTCCCATTTAAATCAGATTTACATGGGGTGTAAATCCCCTCAGAATAGAGCCATTCACAAAGGGCTCAGAATGTTCCCCTCACAACACTGATTACATTAAATCAGTAGCAATCATGTTTCTTGGATTACATAGTTACAGTGAGAGAAACTGTGCAGCGTATTTATATTTGTGTGAAATAAGTTAATGAGAAGCCACCTGTGCCTTTTATCGGTTTACAAGGAAAAAAAGAGGATCACAGGTGTTTCAGCAATGTAGCCATGTATTTTTATATGAATTTGCAAACACTAAAACCGAACATATTGTTACTAAATTCAGCCACATACACACTTTGAAGGACAATATTTTGGATTTTGTTTGGGTTGTCTTCGTCTTAAAAAAAAATAATAAAATACAAAAGGCGGATTTCTCAGCCATCAGCAAGAGCTATAATTTGGGCTTTTCTCCCTCTCACAATGTTCACCATTGTACCTTACGCAACATAGATTGTATATGCTCCGTTCTAACCCACATCGCTGCTGAGAAGCATTCACACTGAATTACCATTTTTCCCAGCATCTAGCACTACTCAAAAGACAGCACAATAATACACTTGAAGTGCCTTTGTCTGTTAAAACATTGTTCTTCATTACTACATGAAAAGCAAATTGTCTTTGTATAGAGGAAGAGTGGCACGCAGTAGCTCTGGGAGTAGGGAGAAGGAATTTCTATCACTAGCTGACCACCTCATAGATACACACACGCTGGTTTCTTCCTCAGCAGCAGGTATGATACCTTGGATAAAATTTTGTACCTTTTTTAATTATTAGCTGTATTAGAATGACTCCAAGGGGTTCATTTGCTTATGGCCTTAAGGAAAGTGTCCAAATTTTCCCATAAATAGTTTTTCATTTGCTTTGTTGTTTTATTTTTTTCCCTTGGGATTTGGAAGGGAGCATGTTAATAAAAGTGCTTAATCTCTTGACTTGATGCAACACATCTAAAAAGAAAGCAAATCAGAAAACCTCATCCTTTCATTGGAATCAGTTCAGAAAGCACATCATCAAATGATGAATTATGCAAATTCAAACGCAACATTTATTTTTGCAATCCAGTTTGAAAACTGTACTCCAAACTGATCTCTTCTAATGAGGATTTTGCCAAAATACATTACTATGGACTTGAAATCAGGCACAAGGTGTGGGACAAACATCCTTCAGAGGCTCTTCTCAATTCCCTATGTATATGTTTTAAAGGAAAATGAAAATGTTAAAAAAATATCAGTATGTACAAAGATTCTGGTCAACAAGTCTAAAAGCAAATACTTAAAAGACTAGAGAGGGATGCAGCTGCATACAGCAGTTCCAGATGCTGATGGATGGTGAGAGGAACGGGTATCAGAAAGCTTCAAATGTTCTCCCTAAACAACATTGCTTTCTGCTGCCCTCAGACAACACTGGATTTACTAGACCACTGACACGACCCACAGACATTCCCTGCGTTCTTATGTTCTCCACAGGAAGAAGTTTCTTTCTTTTGGGAACAATCTGCAAACCACGTAGGACCTATGAAATCTCATGTCATCTATTACCTGGGAACTTAAAACCTGTGACTGTCTTTACTATGGCTTTCTGGTCACAGTGCTCCAGTGCTTCCACCAACACCTGCTCTGCAGAGCATCCTTCCACTGTTCAGAGACTGGGATTAAAAGGAGGGGCTGAGGGCCAGGTCACTTAGGCTCATCTCCTTTCCATCAAGGGATCCCAAACTCCACAACTTTTTATGGAATAAAGAAACCTGGCCAGCAATTCAACAATTACTCATTCTAGAATGAGAATCGATTGACTTCCCTTCTTTACAGAAATGCAGGCAATAAAATCTTTATTCATTTTGCTCCTGACAAAGCTTATAATTGCAGTTTGCAATCAAGACAGCTGAAATCATTAGTCCTCCCATAGCAAACTGAAGTGACTCTGCCTGGCTTGGCACAGCCGACACTGCATTTCGTCTAGATAAATCAGATTTTAGAGGCTTATGAATTCCAGTTAATTGAGAATACCCCTAGCAGTTCCACACCCTCACTAGGCTGGCTCGCCAGCACAAGCAGACCTGTACTATGTAACACTTCAGTAGAGACCGAGTAGGAGAACCCCATGGGGCACGTGCCTACAGAACCTGTGCTCCTCTACCTTCAAAGATGGATTTGGATCTCATTTTTAGGGTTTGAGATTTTTTCTGGCTGTTGGTGGCTTACAGTTCAGTGCTTACCTACATGGACAGCTTCCCAAAGTAAGCACACGTGTAAAAGCTCCCCATAAATTCAAAACAATACATGCTGTACTTCAGGACACTTTTAAGGTAAGAAGTTCTTTCCCATATATTTCTCATGCTAACAATAACTTGACCACTTACAAGTCTTATTTATATTTAGGGAAGCAAAAAAGTAGAAGTTGGAGGTCTTAAAAGTAAATATTTAATATGCATTAATAATTTCCAAAGGGTTTTAATTACCTTCCTTAATAGACAGTTTCTGTTCTCTATTAAAATGTAGGCTCCTTTTAATTACCACGTCTGTAAGAGCACTTTTCCATTACACGGGCACAAACATGACAATTAGAAATATGAATTACTTGCAATTAAGGAAAGTGAATCAGTTTGAATCTGAAAGCAGAGAACATTCTAGTGGTGGCAGTTGTACAGACAGGGAGACACTTTGGCAAGCTTCGGGATGTCTGTGCACTTCATTCTGGAGACAAACCACCTTCATCCCAAGAGCTAAACTCTGGTCAGGGCACAGTGTTATGCCACAGCACCAAAAACAGACATGGAACCACTTACCAATATGCCTGCTCCTTTTAACTCCTTTTAGAGGTGCTGGACACTATCTGGCACAACAGAGAAATGCAAATTGAATTTTGCTGCAAGCGCACCAGTCCCAATCTGCTGTTTGATTAGAGTAACTGACTTCAAATTACACACAGGTTCTTCCAGGAGAATACTGCATTACCACTTCCATCAATAATTCCAAATGGAAAATAACTAGGGGAATGAAGTCATGCTTCAAGTTCATATTACTTTTTTTCCAAAATAATAATAATTTTAAAAAAAGGCTTGCAAGATTGGATAGCAAGTCTAACCAGAACATACTAAACTCTACCACTCAACTTGAACAGTCACATATAAATCAAGTCATAACAGCATTCAGCACCAAAATGTTTGGCAACAGAATGATCCGTTGCTTGCATACCACACACATGAAGCACTTGCAAGCGCACCGAGTTTTTGTTCATTTTTAACAGCATGTAAATATCTCATTTACAAACCCTAGCAACAACCATTTCTCAGCAGTTCCATTTGATTGGAACCAGTCTGTAGAAGATGAGGAGGCAAAGAAATACCAGGTATGAGCACAAATCATAGTGCTCAAGCTCTGCATGCCATATGGGTGTTTGCAGCTTAACCTATTCTCCATAACCAGCTGAAACACACTGATGATAACCTAAAGGAAAGATCACAAAATCTGGGACCTCCAGTGCTGAGGAATATTTACAGAGATGTTCTCAGTGTGGCCATTTCAGAGTCAGACTGTTGACACAGAGCTTTTGTTTAATCTTACCTGTCATAAACAGAGGTGAAAGTGGAAGAGAAGCCCTTCATATCCAGGCTGCACGGCTAAGATCCACTTAGGAAAACCTTAGTAAATTCTTTCTGCTTACATGTTGACTAAAAAGCACCACTAATGCTCAAAGGGCTTACAAGCAAGCTCTGAAAACTTAAGAATTGAAGTACTGTTCAGGAGGCACAGAGAGTATAGAACAGGCAAATGTGCAAGAGCAAAACCTCCAAATAATGAAGTGCTCCAAAAAACACAAGCAAAAGCCAAACCATGCACATCTAAGTGAGATTAAAGGGCAGGGTTTTGAGAAAAAGGAAGGTTTGTGTGTTTTGGGTTTGTTTTTTTTTTTTAATTCTGAAAGTTGGCTTGATCAGGACACTGACAAACCTGACTCCTTAAAATTAGCTTCTGTTACCAGCACGAATATCTACGGACACAGAGCTGGTTGAGTTCCCAAATCAAGAATGCAGAATGCTTCCACAGACGAATGTAGGCAGTTTGTAAGCCTCCTTGTATTCCAGTCTCCAGACAGGAATGCTTTCTAGATTCAGATCCTCTTTTTCCCCGTAACACTTCCCAAGGAAACAGGGCTTCAGGACTCCATCACCGGACCTATTTTACTCAAGGGATAAACTTCCAACCTTTCTATCACAAAGGTGGATTCACAGCCTGGTTAGCAAACCATTTTGCAAAACCAGTTCAGTGACTTCCTTCAACACATGCATTGACCTGAAAGCATATTTTTAGGCCAAGGGTCTTGACAGCTATCCACTCAATCCCAGCAATTTTGGTTTTTAACCATACACTAGTCATTTAACTGGCTACTTCCAGCTCTCAGAAAGGCCCCCTGCAAAGCAGCTGGGGTTCTCTCATACTGCTGGACTGGGTTCTTCAACACAGAAATAACTCCCAGGTAGAAAAGCAAACCAAAAGCCAAATCACAGCATGCTGCAACCTGCCTCCATGGCCTCAAACAGAGCAGCAGTAACATTTCCAAAACAGTTTTTTCTCTCCGAGCTTGTCCTGCCTGGATGGCAAACAGCATGCAAACTTTGTCCTACCTTTCTCCCAGAGGCAGCACCCTGCAAGCCATGCACATGAGCATCCTTTTTTGCACTACTTGCTTTCAGGGCAGCTAAAGATGTTCACTTCATTTTTATTGGGCGTCACTGTGCACGTATATTCAGGGGGACTTATTCTCCAGTCTCAGATACTGCCCCTCTCTACATCTGTGTTTGAAGGCATCAATGGATACCTTCATATAAAAAAAAATTAAAAGGAAAGCCACACTGTTTACTAAAATTGAAAAATATACAAGCACATTTCTCAGAGAGACCCAATGAGGTTCCTGTTGGACTCAATGAGAACATCAGTGATGAAAACGTGTTTAAAGTTTAAGCTTACTTCAGAGATCTCAAAAAAAAAAAAAGGGAAAAAGCCAAGCCAGAAAGCATGTGTCTGCACGCTCCTCGAGTCTACAGTTGCAATTGCTGATACTGAGTCATGTTAGAATCACAGATAGCTATAAAAAATAGCTATGCAATGCTGGCAAAGTGCCCTGTGAGCTCAGTGCCCAGGTTTCAGGAGGGAATTACCTGTCATCCTCTGAAAGACAAGAAAAGTTCAGAGTTGCTTAGTAGCATCTTCCTTGACTTGCATGAAAAGATGCCAAGGAACTAGTGATGATAGAAGGTATACTCTTACAGAAGTTAAATCATAGCAAAAGTTTAAAACAAGCCTAATTACCTGAGCCTGTTGCAACTTCTGCTGTTTGCTATATCTTGAAGAAATCATAGCTTTGCTATATTAAAACATTTAATAGCAACTTCAGAGTCCAAAATTTCCCCCCTAAGACACAGCTAGATTTTTAAAGAAAGCTATAGAGTTACCAAAAGACTGCAGGGCATTTAACATCACAAATGTAGAACTAACAAGTTCTTGGAACAGAGTCTGCCTGTTGTCACAGTACTTTTATGCCTGAAGCCCAATACAGGTGCAGCACAAAGGGTACAAACCATATTGTTATGTGAGGATTAATCTAATAGCTTTGATATTAATAGGAGTTTGACCCTGCTAGAAAACAATGGGTTTGATGAAAGTAGTCATCATCAGAGCTCTTCAATAACATGTTGGTTATCTGCCAACTGCTCTTCAGAAGGAAGTCAGTCTCATCCAATTCTACTTCAGCAAGGTACGGATGGTTAAAATAAAGAAGGGAGATTTTGTCTGATCTCTTCCAATTGTCAGCACTCGTGTATCTTGTTTCCTATTACAGCAAAAGAAAACATTGCAGAGAAACATCTCTCTGCAAACACGTATTACACATTCCCACAGTTTCAACCCAGCCTGCGTTAAACCAACCTGCCCATGAGAAAATCTTGCTTTGTCACATTGATGAGTGTCAAAGAGAGGAAGCAAGTAAGCTAGGTGCAAGCCTGGAAAAATGCTTCTTGACCAAGTTAGCAGACAGGGGAATCTGAACTACAGACACAACAGTCTGGTCCTCTGTGGAGTAAGATTTGCACAGCATGGATGAGGATTCAGGACTCCACAGTCTCTTCTTCACCCCTTCCTCCCCACCCCCCTATGGCATCCTTCAATTTCTAAGCACCCACCCTCTCTGTAAGAATATTGCTAGTCCTGATTTTAAAGAAATTCTAAATTCACTGCAGACTGTCAGACATGTGTTATGCTCTGCAAGGGTCACAAAATTCTCTACCTCTGAAATAAAATTTTCCAACTGACTGTGTCAGATAGCAAAGGATTCTTTATCTTCTTTGGCCATACGAGTACCTTTTGCACATCTGAATTTGTCTAGTGTCAGCTGGTTAGCTACTTGCTTGTTGTGTTTCATACCATAATTCCATAATCCATTTAATCTGTCATTGCTCAGTGCTGCTGATTAAATGGGCCAGTCCCATCCTCCTCCTTCATATTATGGCCATTTGTTCCCACTATCTCCATTGCATCAGTACTACTGTTTGTGTGAGGAACCAAACCAAAGAACTGAGGAAGCAGAACAAATAGTTGTGTGGTTGTTTTTGTTTTGTTTGGGTTTTTTTTGGGTTGGTTTCTGCAGGTTAGGAGATTCATCTGGCAACAAACTACTTGAGTTTCACCCAGAAAGCACAAAACCCAGCCCTGGCACAAAGGAACCAGATGACAGTGGGAACGCCCTTTTCAGCAGTCACATAAAGCTATGCCAGATAAAACAGATCAAGGAACTACAGTACTAATCTGCTAAATTAATCAATGTAACACCTCATTTTGGGAAGCATACAAGAGGATTCTCTGTTAAGAGAAGACCAAATTAAAGACTAGGTCTTCAAAACCATATGCTTACCTTCTTCCAAAGATACATCTGACTGAACAAACACCTGGGTAAAACACTACAGAGTTTCTTTTATAGAGATTTTTTTTCATTATACTGCAGGGATAGGATTCTAATAATCTCTCCTGGCTTTAAAGTCTACGCTGTTTACATGAGAATGGCCGTACCCTGTTTCAAAGACACTAGCATGTTCAAAATTTACCAGGACAGTTTTTATTTATTAGGACACTTTCCAACCCTCTACATTTACTGGCAGCTGACCCTTTTGCAATAGAGAAAATAAAATTAAAGAGTATCTCTAATTACAGCATTGTTCTTATTGTTCCCAGTGCACAGTGCCCTAAGTGAAGCCATGAGTCCATTTTCTCCCATTACAGAACATGATGAAGTTGTCATTAAATCAAAAGACTCCCTCAATACATGAGGTATGGGATCTGCATAAATATTGATAAACTTCCACATTTGTGCACCCAGTCTGGTGGAAGCACATGTGTGAGCTGCTTTATTCCAAAACCACAGATCTTCACTCCAAAAAATGCTTAAGTCTCTTTAGAACCTAAGAGGTTTTTTTAATACTGAATCCCACACTTCTTCCTGTATTGACTTTTACTAAGATTCTGAAATGTACTATTATGAAAATCTGATTAAAAGGACAAGATTTATAGACACCTTGCCACTGTGGAGGAAAGAAAAAAAATAATTGACAATGAAGAAATGTTCTACAGGTTTTCACTGCCTCCTGCTGGCCTTGAAGCCAATGTTTTTGCAGGCATATGGTGCCAGGGTATCTGCCATTAGTTTGCTCACTTTGCCACCAAGACAGATTCTCACAGTTGAGCCCACAGAGAAAGTTACGCAGTGGGCTTCCAGCTCACAGGCTCAGCACTGCAGACCATGCAGCAACAGGCAGTGCTGCTGATAGCATCTCCTGAGCGCAGGGCTGGATGATCACACAGATCTTTGATCCAGCTGCTTTTGGCACATCACATTTGAAAGTAGGATAAAGGCTGCAGAGCTCCTCCCACAGCTCAAGACCCCTTATCTAGTAGCATTTCAGAACACCCGTGACTTCTGCTCTGGTGCAAGCCTCCCAGTTTGACATCCCTTGGCAGATAAGGTCCCTCTCACAATGGGTGGCTTGAAGAGCCACTGAGGAACTGGCACATGGGTGACATCATGAGCTGCCTGTTCTTAGCTGATCTAATTAGCCTGAGGACAACAAGGTATTAAGGCAGCTCTAGTGCTTGCAACACACAATCTTTCTTCTCTGAGGTTAGCTCAGACCTTTGCACAACACCACATCATCCTGCGGTGACATACAACAAAATTCAGGGAAAATAACATTTTAGCACTCTCTCTCCTACACATCCTCCCTTTCAGCAGGTAGCCCAGAGGCACTGGTGCTACACAAGAAGATTCAGGTTCCTAAATTCCCAAGAATTCACCGCCAATGTTTAGCACGCATCATCACAAAGGTTGGTTCTTAATTTCTCATTTCAAAGGTCTTAAATGTTAAGTTCTGCTATAAATCATACCCTCTGGCAATCTTCAAACATCAGTAGACTCCTCAGAAGCATCTGCTGTGTACAGATTAGAAAGTTTTAGTCAAACCACAGAGACCTATAGAAAAAGGAGAGTTTAAAATAAAAGCCATCCAACAAACAACAAATAAATAAATAAAATGCAACCAGCCAAACCCTTTCTTTAATTGGCCTTGCCACACATGCATAAATCCAGTGGTTCTGCACCAAACACATGCAGGATTGTAGCTCCAGTTTGAAAGTTCATGGTGCCAGTGCCATTTGGAGGCTGTGTTTAAGGTATTCAGTTCATTTATTTTTAGATCCTGCAACCATTAATTTGATGCTCAAGATTCCCCCTAGAAACCGCTACAGAATCTGAATGGGAGAAGATATCTGCTGCTCTGTGACGCATCCTAAGAAACATGTAGGGTGGTCCCATGAGACATCAGGAAATCTGCAGAAACAACATGAAGAAATTCAAGTCCAATCTTCGTGTTTCTGAAAAGTTGGTAAGAGCAGAGCAGGCCTGGTACTTCTATGGATCGTGAAGGTAAAAATTCCTAACCCTGCAGGTTTCAGTGTTTCTAGAGCCAAAGAGTTTTTCTGGTGCATTTTTGTTGTTCTTGTTTTGTGGTTTGGTTTTTTTTTGATTGTTTGTAGATTGCTAGCTTTTGGGGGATTTTTTTTGTGTGTGTGTGTGTTTTTATTTTTTGTTTTGTGGGGTTTTTTGTTTGTTGGTTTGGCTTTTTAATGGAGAAACAAGCCCTAGAGAAATTCCAACAGTTTTACCAAAGGCAGTTGTTGCTCCAAGTACTATTTTGAGTACATAGGCTTTATTCTATAACCACTCATGAATTAGAAGCCTACACAACAAAGTGCTGAACTCTCATTCCTCAAACTACCTTATCTGAGGCTGGTGGGGCAAAGCAGTAAGGTATGCAAGTGTTTCACATGTAAGCATATCTATGCATGTATTTTAATATATTACATGACTAATCCTGAGGGCCCAAGACTTCTCCAGTTATGAAAGTTTAAGACACAGTTTAACAGGTCCCTTTGACATCACAGTCGTGTATTACTTTAAAACACCACAGACTGCTTTGAATCGGGACAGTTGATTGAAGATACACAAACAGCAAAGACACCAACAGATCTCCAGTCTTGCAGTGGTCGGAGACTATTCTATAAACAAAGGGAAGATTGTAGACAGGCATTTCTGTAGAGAAAAAGGAGCAGACTGCGTTTGCAGGGCTTCTTGTATTTGTTGATGTTTGATCAGTGTGCATTTTTATTTTTAAGCTCTGATATTCTGGATGGATAATTTGCTTTCAAAACCACTGAGCTGTGTTAAATTCTGCTCTAATTATGCTCCTCCCCCAAGGAATCCGCACAGTCCTTAAAGTTTTATCTTTTATTATGTCTGATTAATCATAAGGCAAATCCTACCATTTATAAAAGATCAAGCAGAACTCAAAGTTATGTTTGAGACTGTAGCAAGTGCGTGTTGTTTCCAGGAGTGTGCCAGCAAACAGGGCAGATGGAGAGCACAAGAGCTCTTGCGCATCAACCGTGGCACATATCCTTCCAATCCAAGTTACTTAAACTCAGCATACTTAATTTTAGGATCAAAATTGATATATATTGTGTTCATACAAGGCAGTTATCTCTGAGGTACACCCCTGATAGTTTCTAATTGTACAGAGGCTTCTTCCAAGTCTTAATACCTTTCACAATTTTTTTTTAAACATTTCAGAAAAAAATTGTACATTAGACAAAAGTGTGGAGACTTTACCTCAAAAGACCAATTCAATCAGGCATGCTACAGAGGATACTATGCAATCTATAGCTGTGCAGCTGCAAGCATATCATTCCCTCCCAACAAAGGCAAAGACTTGGAAACTGAAAAATGAAGCCTGCTCTAGAAGAAAGGGTTATATTTTATTTTTTTTTTCCACCTTGATTCTGGGTTTATCCAAAAGAGAAAGATCAGTCCCTCATTTCTTATTTATCACAGTCCTGCAGGAACAAGATCTCCTGTAGCATGTAGGTATACTCTCCAAGCACTAAGAGGAAATAGTGCAGAGAATTTCATTCATCTCAGTATCTTTAGCTGTCTAAAAGTCAGGCATCTAATCTAAACTAGACATCTAGGCTGCCTCAACAGAGAGAGAAGCATCTCCAGACAGTGATTCATCTCACCCTAAAATTTCAGTTAGGGGGGAAGGGGACCTGCACAAGTACCTGAAGAGTATGATCACTCTCCTCTAGCCAGAAAAGGGATCATCCTGATGAGCATTCTTCACTAGTGGGAACTCCAGGAACTGGGTTTCAAGAGCTGGCCATATGATGCTCATGCTTTAGTGGTCAGAGAGGAGGCCATCAGGAGGTTGGGTAGGTTCAAGCATTTGAGGAGCAAACTTTTAAACAGCTGAAGTCACAGAACTGCCACATCTCCAGGTGGCTCTATATCACAGCACAAGATGTTTACTAGGTAGCCAAGGGAGTGACAACGGCCCTATTGCAACAGCCCACCACACACAGGCACTGTCATACCAGCCCCAAGAGCTCATACTGTCAGTCCACGTGCTGCTCTACCAATAGCTGGCTTGCTTCTCCATTTCAACACAGTTTAGGATTGTTGCCCAGGCCACCATCGTCTCTGCCACGTCTAACACACAGGTTACAAAACCTTGTTCATGGAGAAAGCTCCGTAAAGCAGCAGAGTTCTGCGGTTAGTCAGTTACTGGCTTTGCCTCTGCAGAGGAGCATGAGAACCATGGGCCACTGCTGGCTGATAAAACCAGCCCCTCATCTGCCATTTGGGGGCTGGTCTTCAGAGGCATTAAGAACCTGCAACCGCTTGAGCAGCACTCCAAGGCATCCTCCAACCATCCAGTCCCAAAGGGACCTCCAGTTTAAGGTGAGCTTGTCTGGTAGGTTCCATTTCCACACTGCATTCAATACGAAATGCTTGTTTTTCCTCCAATGAGCTCACTTCAGCAAATTTATTTTCTGTGACAGAAAGCAAGCACGGGAACATTTCTTTCTCCACAAAGATTTGACATGCTTACCCATTTAGCAAGAGATAGATTATCTTCAAATATCACCTCCTCATCCTGAAAACCTATTACTAGAATTGCTGCTAAGACCTGTAATTAGCAAATGCTGTATCTGCTGAGGGACTGGCCACACAAACTGTCACAAACACAGACAGCAAACAGGAGTGCTCTTAAGGATGCTTAAACAAATCCGTGACCATTAGCTAAACTCGACCTCTTAGGAAAAAAAAGCAATGGAATATAAAAGCTTTACACTGACACAGGTCACATTTGAAAACTGGGAGAGCTTAATAGCAACTGGAAGGTGTTATCAAAAAGAAACTTGAATTTTCACCTACAGAAGTATGCCGATTTCATAGCATAGAATTAGACTTTTATAATTGCATCCAATAGCTGCTTGATAGTTCAGCCTCTTTAAAGCAATCTAAATAATAGGAATCTCCATCACCTAAGAGGACTTGATGCAACAAAGGTACTGACATCCCCCAAGGAGGGGGAGATTGGGTTTGAGACACACCAGTGGTGAAAAAGTGGAACTTTCAGCAGCTTGTGCTGCTGCTAGTACTGAAAACTTGGACTTTCAGCTCTATGAAGGTGCTATGTTTCAAGAGCAGTGTTCAGATTTAACTAAATATGAAAAAAAATATAAATCTTAAATTGTAGATAATCTTTCCAAGGGATCCTTAAAGATCAAAGGCAGAAGTCAGCTGGACCAGTTGTGCAGCACACTCGGTACAGGCTTCAAAGCTCAGAAAGTCAGAAGTTGCACAACTCTAAGTTAAATTTGATTTATTCAGCAGCATTGGACTGGGAGGGGCACAGCAGCTTCTCAGTATTTCACAATGGGGACTCTTCTTTATTCACCCTGCCTAATTATGTACTGACACTGGAAAATTACATTATGAGGGCAGTAACTTCTCTAAATAATTGTCACTTAAAGACATTCTGCAATGCCTTGCAATGTCTTCCAAAGCAGGCTTTTCCAAGACTGAAATCAGAGCTTCATGTCAGAACAACTGATTGATATATAATTGTCTGAGGTATTTTGTTTTCTCCAGCATCACATCATAAAAGCAGCTCCAACACCTGTTGGCCTAAGACACCTCATGTGTATTTCATTTATCTTTTTGGATCAGCCAATGGAAACCTGGCCCTGACACTAAAACTGAGATACAAAAACTGGCCAGACTTAAGAGCATCTGTGCTTGGCTTGGTTGGAGTTAACAGAATGTTTTCTTACTCTAAGGAACTAAATAAAAGTCGCATTTTAGGTCTCAAATGCTCAGGTCTTATCTTGCAGTTTAACCCCTGAACAGAATTAATGCAAACTCAGGTCCCTGTCGGGAACATCAGGGACTGGGTTTCAAGAGCTGGCCATATGATGCACATTATTTAGTGGTCAGAGAGGACACTATCAGGAGGTTGGGTAGGTTCAAGCATTTGAGAAAACACGGGGTTGAACAATGGGTACACAAATAGCTATTGAGGTCCCCAAGACTATTAGCAATACATAACTTCAAAGAATTAAGTAAGAATTTTCAAGCTTTACATGTTAGAGAGACTTTGACCTAGACAAAATTTCAAGGTTATCCATCATTACATATCCTGATCTCTAGTATGAATGGAGGAATGAGCACAGAGCACGGACCTGGAAATCCCACCCATATGTCTAAAAACTCAAGATCTGCCTGTAATTTTGGAAAGCATCAGGCAAGAATTTAAAGCATAGAAGAATCAACCACCATCAATCTACCAAATCAGTGAAAAAGATCTTCCACAGAATTACACCTACAGGGCCTTGCCAGGCCTGGTTCTAGTTACAGGCACTCGCTCTAACATTTCTGTGGCAGCAAACAGCAGATTATCCAGACATGCACTAGTACCTAGAGCAACTACTTTGAAATGAGCTTTCAAAGGAAAGGAGAAGTGCAACTCCTGCACTTACTCTTGCTTGAAATATTATCCAAGATACTATTCCAGATTGGAAGGTGAAAAAAAGTGTTAACCTGAAAAGTTCTGTGGACAAAACACAAACGTGGCCATCTAAAAGCAAATAAACAAGCCATTGCCTTTTTATACTGCTCATTAGCTATTCAGTTCTATAGTCCTCCAAAACAATATCGCACAGGTGAACACTGCTAACCTTGCTGACAGAGACAGCAGGATGTAATCGTGTCCCTACCTATATGAAGTTTATATACAGGCATTCACACACACTTTCAATAATCCTCAGCTTTTATATAATTAGGACATAGAAATCTTACTCTAAATGAGCAAGCATATAATTTTCTTACCCAAGCTGATATTCTCATTTTTCCCCTCATAAAATCATCATTAAAATAAAATCTTTGCATCACATTCTCCACAGAGCACCTGTTCAGCCCTGCTTGGTGCCCATGACACACGATGCTCCAGCAATACTCAGGATGATGTGGCAATATTTTGGCATAGGTCCTTTCAAGAAAAAAAACACCAAGCAGGGCAAGTATAGTTCCTGTTTACTTGAATGGGCAGATTAGCTCAGTACTAGATCTTCTGGCTGTGCTGACTAATTGTGGTTTGCTCATCTGTGCAGATTTGCAGGTTCTCAGTATGCACTATATATTAAAACTGCTTAACACCAAACATTAACTGATATTATTTCAGTATGTCGTTCGAGCCCAGATGATCTCATGGGGACTAAACTAGTGACTTCAAAAGGAAGTTTACCTCGATTGCACATTTCTGGCCAACCCTCGTGCTCAAGCACAACTGTAAAACATGGTAAAAATGCTGCTGCAAAGGGCACAGGTTGAAGAGGAAGACAATACCATCGATCCTTTATTTGGTAACATATTTTTCTTTCCTCAAAAGATAAAAGCAGCTGCACAGATCAGAGACAGAAAAAATAATCAAGCCTGCAGAGTAAAATATTTTGCATACCCACACCTTTTTGAGAATAACTTACTGATTGTCATTTCAGCCATTGCCTTCCCCTTGTAATGTTCCCTGGTTTAATTACTGAGAACAGAAAACTTCCCAGTACCCTGCATTAGGGGAAATCACACCAAAATGCAGCTGCTTTACGGTCAGTTTTCTGTTTCTATCATCTCTCTGAGCATCTGTGCACAATGTTAGTGATTATGAGTTGCACCATTCATTCCCCAGCAGGAGATACAGTGCCAGAAATCCCAAAATTCTGCTGTGTGTTTTGCTTGGTAGAAATACAAAAGTCCCTCTAGAAAAAAAAGAAAAGGAAAATGAAAAGGTACCTGAGTCCATGAAATCTTTTTTTGGAAATTTGTTCTGAACAAGGACAAGTGCAAGCAGGTGAGGACAAGTACTGTACAGTTTTAAGACAGAACAATAGGAGGATTTGACTGTGACCATATACTCTGTTATGGTATAACAAGCTCACAGACAACATTTCTGGTTTGTTTTATTTTCTCCCCCCTCCAAATCTTCAAAATAATTGAACATTGGAATAGAATTCAAAGAACATATGCTTTTCTACCAGACTTGTAGTTTTGGAAAGATCTGAGGATTCATTTTAAGTTTTTGTCAGAGAATTTCAAACAAAGAAAACATTTTTGGACCAGAGTGCTCAGCAATGGAACTACTTAGTGCCAGATAACAGAAAAAAAATATCACATTCTTTAAACAGGAGTAAGGCAGCGATCACATAACAGTTACTTATCCTACTTTCCATCTTTCTGTAAAAACAGTCTGTAATTTCTTCTATTTTGTTAGATTCCCAATTTTCAGAAGATTTTGTGGAAAGTTTTTCAGAAAGATTATACTGTCATTTCTAAGTTTACAAAGTACCCTCTCTACTGCTTTCCTAAAGCCAACCACATTCCTTCAATTTAACAGTGCAGCAAGATCCCTATGGAGACAGGTGGAGCACACAGCGATAGAGCAGATTCTTCCTTTATTTCATATGAATTCCCAACAGAAATTAAAGCTCCCTATGTATAGCTCCATGATTAAATACCCCACCAACGAACACCCCTCTCCTAGACAGCAACGATTATGGACTACCTTCTAGAGTATTATCTTTCTAAAGGTTTTTGTTGGCTTGTTTTTATGCTCCCATTCAAATACGTGGCATCAATAGGGCAACAGATTTCCAACCTGCACACCATAGATCATCTGATCTGTCCTCACAGGACCTCTGCAGTAAAAAATAAATCATCTGTTAAAAACTCTCTTCCGTGGAGTCCACCTAAGAAGGAGGGTAAAGCCACTGGGGAATGTCAGGCCAGCACAAGCAAGGCAGCAAATCCCACAGGCATGAGGGTGCACTGGGAACAGAAGCCCTGACTTGCACTGGGATTCAAATGAGCATTCACACGGGTTCGAAACAGGGCAACTGAAGTGGCCTCCCTGCAGGAAAACCTGCCCAGCCTAAAGAATCAGAGGACTCCGTGCTTAGTCTCTTTAATTAGCTGTTTTTCCTCAGTACCCTTTTAATTATCTTTTACATGGCACCCGCTAGGGAAGCTGCACAGAATTCTCTCTTCTTTAGGGAAGAGAGATCTTGGGGCCCCTGGCAGCATCCCTCTAGTTTGCCTTCTCTCAGACTGGTCTCTTTACTGGTAGAATCAGGCAGAACCATGGGAGTTAATAAGCTGTTGACCAGATGGTGCCTGTCCAAAGGTGTTGGCTTTGTAGACAACTGGAACTTCTCTTTGGGAATAAATCAATAATACAGGAGAGCCAGGCTGCATTTCAATCAAGCACAAGCAGACAGACTATTAACAGAGATAATTACCTTGGCTTTTTTTTTCCCCTTCACCATTTTTTCCCCTCCCCCCCTTCCTCCTTCCCCAAACCCAGTAGATGCAGACCCAGGGAGTGAGAAACAAAGGATCCCCAGGGCTAAAAAGAACATTCTTCTGAACACTACAAGCAGAACGCTAAGTGTTATTTATTCAGATGCTACCAGCACTTACACCCCCACTGCTGAGTTACTGAGTTAATAGCTATGCAATAATAAAATGCCACGCAACAAGAAAAGCCTTTGATATCCTAACACAATGCAACTTCAACGCATATGTTGTTGGTTCTGTGTGAGGCCACTCTTGTCACCATTATCCCAAGACACTTCAAGCACTGATGATGCAGTCTGGGACCACAGCAACAGCTATGTTACTACTGTCTCAACTCACTTCATGTCCACATTCCAATAAGGAAAGTGTCTCAGTGCAGCTGAGGCCTGGAGGAGGCTGGGACCTACTGACACATCCAAACATACAGTGCCACCGAGTCTAATTTCACATCAGAAAAACGTCTACATCAATACGATGAACATTTCTGCCAACAATATTAAGCGAACAGAGTAAGACTCAAGATTCCCCCCCGCCGAAAGATGAGAGTTAAGATAAGGAGTCTGGGTTTCTTTTCCTCTTTAACCACAGATGTCACACTACCATGACTGTAGCCCCCCACGCTCTACCCCTCTGAAAGCCAGAACACAAGTTATCTTAGTGTGGCATCTTTAGGCTACAAACCTTAAGGATCCTCAGGAGTAACAGTAATGGGAGCTATGCAGAAACTCAACACGAGTGTGCCGATAAAGAGTCAAAGCAAGGACTCACATGAACTTTCCTTACCCATTCCTTGAAACAATCTGAAACCAATTTGTTATTCCAGAAATTCCCTCTGCCTGTAAACACTTGACTTTTCAGAAAGCTCCCTTTTTAGGAAACACTAGGATTTCTTCCAGCTAACCCACTGACACCACTCCACAAAAGGTGTCTGCACTTGGGAGAGATGATGGGTGACTTCCCTCAGAGCTGCAGCCATCAAGTCTTACAGCACATAAGCTCCTTCCCTCCATCCCATAGAGCAACCACGTAAGCCTGCTATACTTTTATTGTCATTAAGAAAATAGATCAATTACATAGTCCAGAGGTAGCCTATTTGTTCCTCTGAAGTAATTGGAAGCAATTAATTGCTCCTTACTCTCTGAAAGGACTTCTGGAGTGACAAGCTTCTGGGCAAGAGCAGGTTCTTTGCGAACAGACTGCTCAGACAGCATCGGAGCTGACAGAGGAACGCAACGGCTCCGATCCATTCCAAATTCACATTGTTCCCTGCTGCATCATGTATTTAGGTTCCCCCACGCAGAGTATAACTGCGGTGCACACGTCCTTCCAAGAAAAAGACAAAAAAAGCCCAAGCAAAAACGGTTCTCTCCTCAAGTAACTTGGCAAACAGCTTCATTCCACAGGGTCAGTGGAAGAACCAAACTCCAAATTATTTATAAATCCTAATTTTAAAGGAATCTTTTTTTTTTTGCACAGTACAAAGCTAAGATGAACAGCCTTTTCAGATTCTTCACTGAAGAGTGCAAACTGAAAGCTCCTTTGTAGTCCCTGCATTTGTAATTCTTAAAAAGCATCTCATCTAAGAAACTGGAGTGACACTATTTTTAGTCCAAGCTGTCTTGAGTTTCTCATGTGAGATCCATACTCGGTAAACAATTAAACTATCACCACTGTGTTATGTCCAGAACTGCTATCAGGTAGAGAAGAGTGTTACAGAGAACGTTCCTACACTGAATGCAGAAAACATTTTCTGCAATGTCAAGTAAATGCTCCGTGCGATGACCTATGAATAGCACCATTTGTGACAAGCACAAAACCAGGAAAGCCAGTAGCAGCACACTTTTCTGTGCTTTCATGTCCTGACACTTGTCTCACCATATTATCCCCTTTTCCCATCTGTGTAATGCCAATCACAGGATAAAAATTCAACTGTAGATAGATCCTTGGAGTCCACATAACAGAAGTTTTGCATGACTGCATTAATTTCAAAGTTACAAATCTGTGATTTGTCTTCCTCCATCCCAACTCTGACAAATGGCCACGTCATATGTTCATTAATGCCATTCACTCCATTTAAAAATCCCACACAGATTTACCTGCTGTCTTCCTGTTTGCAATTATATCCCTAACACAGTATGGGCCTTCAAACAACAAAATTCACTAGAGGGAGGGTGGGGGTGGAAATCACAGAGAAAAGCCTTAGATAAGAAAGAGACCATGCAGCAAATTTGTGCCCCTCAGCTTCTCATCACCGGCAGTTTTCCTACCAACATTTGGGTAACTCCCCAACTTCAACAGCAGTATGGCTGCAGACCATCAGGCTTGCATCTTCATGTAGTTAAGGTAATGCCTCTGCTTTGTTTATTCACTCTACCATACAACACATACATTAATCTGCCCACCTTTGACTTCTTGTGCATTAGAGAATCATTGAATAACAGATTCATTCAGGTGGGAAGGGATCACAAGAAGCCTCTAGTCCAACCACCTTCTCAAAAGGTCAGCTAGAATCAGACCAGATTACTCAGGACTTGTTTAGTCTTGAAAACCTCCAAGGATGGAGGCTTCACATCCTTTCCAAGCAATCTATTCCACTTCCTGACTGTTCTCACAGGGAGAGAGATTGTCCTCAGAGCCAGTCCATGCTGATGGTTCCAAATCATGTCCTCTTAACTTCTGTGCAGAGAGCTCCAAGGAGTCCCTCCATGCTTTTCCCACAGGGTGAAAAGAGACTGATGAGTCTGCAGTTCCCTGTGTTGTACTTAACTTTTTCTGAAGACTGGTACAACATTTGGCTTTCTCCAGCCATTGGGGCTCTCCCCAATCTCCCCAGTATATGTGTACTGGGAGCTCAAGGGATAAAAGTATTTAGTCAATTAGAAGACAAAATATTTGCAGCTTCCAAGAGCATGCACAAATCTCAACCAGTGAGCAACTCTGCAAGAACAAGAATGTAAGATTCCCCCATCTGAACAAGTTTTAGCAGTCTCTGAGTCCCAAGCTTTGCACATCCATTTAGGAAAAAGCACTCTCCCCATCTTGCAACGTTTGGTCTGTAATGAGCTTCCATAGGCAAAACAAACGGGAACAGAACAAACACTCTGCTGATGCAAACAGGGAATGAACCCCACAGCTCCCTCCACCGTGGTCACATTCAGTATTGGAGCCAGAACAGCAGTGGATGCCTCACATTGCCACTACCACCATTATCCATGGCCAAACCCACACAGAAACAAGTGATAAAAACATGCCAGTTTATACCAGAGCAGAGCAGTTTGCAATTTTATACTAGATCTGGTCATGCTTTAGTCCAGAACTAATTTCCAGAAGTCTAGGAATGAAACTTTTAACAACTATAGTTTTATGGCCTTCGCTTCAGACAGTAACAACTACTGTAGTACCTCTCAATCATCCCAAAGTATTCCTTATGGTTTCTGAAGAGCCAAAGTGGTCTGCAAAGACCAGGTTTCATTCCAAGTTCCTCCACCAGACTGTGCAGCTGTTAACAAGCTCAGCTAGACAAGCAATGCAGTTTTAGTGTACTTTTTGGCTGCGTGTTATCCAAGGTAAAGATCATATTTTTTGTGCAAAATAATTCCATGCAATTGAGCCTTCATTTACACACCTATCCTTAGGAGCATTTAGTAGACAGTGTTAACCTAGAAAGCATCACTTCAATAGTTTTATACTCTACTTATGCAGATAAAAGTTACATAGGCCCAAGGCATCTGAAATGGGTCAGAATAAGCCAAAAGAATGGTCCAAAAGGTCAGAGATCTGGTCTGAAAGTGGGTGAAACAATCACCAGCACAGCTTTTTTCCAGCTACGGCAATGACTAGGAGCATTCTGCTTATCTGTGTATCAGTTTCAACCTGTACAGGAATATCAATTACTTTCCAAGGATAGCCCTCACTTTGTTGCTTCAAAAGTGAGGAGTGATAAGAGCATATGTTGATTTTCTTATCTTTCTCACAAAACCAGTCACAATTTAAAATAAGCACTAACCTTGCATCTTACAGAGAAAAGGGCATTTATTTACCAGGATATTTTGAAGGTGTGAAATTCAGTAGCAACAACATGTGTATTAAAGAACAAAGCTTTAGAAAATATATGTAATTAGATGACAACATAGTCATTTAAGCAAATAGTTCTACTGAATCTTTGCTACACTCCATGCTTGTCACCAAATTAGATGCTGTCCCATGGTATGCATTATAAATGAGGTGCTTCATTTCATGAGGTTTGTAACAAGTGACTGGAATTATAATCAACAATATACGCTGGTGTCTTCTAACATTTACAATATTTTGTACCCTAATTTGATCTCATGCTTCTTTCATACGATGGTAGCTCCCATGTCTTTGTGGAGACTCTTGATTTATGCTGGGGTAGGTTAGAATAGAGTCTACTTTCCTACGAAGAATTAGGAGGCTCAATATGTTTGAAGTACATACTAATGTCAAACCATCTGCATACTACAAGGCATTCTTCAAAAAGAGAGAAGTTTTGTTTGGTGAGGGTTATTTTGGGAGGGAGCAGGGGGGAGAGATGTTTTACTGACTACCATCATTAGCAAACTGCAATCCTTCCACTTCACTGAAGTTGCAGGTCACTAACTGCCTTAGCCCTCCAGAAATAGCAAAGGAATGAGACTTATTTCTCTTCCTTTTTGAAGGTACATGCTGCAACACATAGAGCAATCCTAGCTCTCTTCTCTGAGTTGGATTAAAAAAAAACAACAAAAAAACAAAAAGTATTTTCTCACATCTACCATTGACTCCTACCAAGAAGTTTCTCCATTTCTCAGCAGATGTCCTGCACTCCAAACAGCTATAATCCTTTAAAATGCATCACAACAACCTTATTCCATAGGTACCTACAGAAGTTTTCTACCACGCACGTATGTAGGTGCATTCTCTGTCTATATGTCAAAGACACAGCAAATTGTAGCTAAAGTTCCAGAAAAGTAACAGGAAAACTTCCACAAAGTCTGCATCCCTACAGAAACATGGGGGAAAAAAAACTGTCTCGTGCACAACATTCAGACATTTGGCTGCACCTAGAGTAACTGAAAAGCAGGGTTTCTCATTCACAGGAAGGGTCAGACTTCAACGTGAGCAAGACTAAAATCTGGAAGTATTAACCTCTCTACAAACCAAAAATCTAAAAAAGAAAACCCACCATGTTTTTTTTTCCACATTGCCCAGTGAAGACTCCCTGCACTCTTCAGTCTTAGTGAAATTAAGCCTTGTTAATGTTCCTTCTCCTCAAACATCAGCTATTATGTTAAATATGATTCTCAGTTCTCACAATCACAGAATGGTGTGGGTTGGAAGATCATCTGGTTCCAATTCCCCTGCCTACCCATGGGAGGGACACTAGACCAGGTTGCTCAAAGCTCCATCAAACCTGGTCTTGAACACTTCCAGGGAAGGGACACCCACTTCTCTGGACAACCTGTTCCAGTGTCTCACCATCCACACAGTAAAGAATTTTTTCCTCAATACCTAATCCAAATCTATCCTCTTTCAATTTGAAACCATCACCTTCCCAACATCTACAGCTTTTAACCAACTCCATTAGGCATGCCATCCCAGAATCACTGGCCTGGGGAACACTTCCCAGGTTTGCCATTCCTCAAATCCTCCCTCAGAGACCTGTGGACCACTAAGCTCCTTTCTATGGGGACAAAGCCAAGCCTACATGAGAACCAATCTCAGTGGGTTCCTGGCATGGGAATAAGAAGTGTGGAAATTCTATCCAAGTTATCCAGTAGCTCCACAAAGGTTTGTCATCCCCCAGGAAGTTTGCTTAGCAGCTTTGCTGCCCAGCAACAAAATCAGGAATCCTAACAAGCAGTGCCATGAGACTACTGATGCAATGCTTTCAAGAGCCCAGCTCAAAAGCAGAACTAAGAGATGGACAATTCTGACCTTAGCACCACCAGAGTTCATGTCAACCTTATCTCAGATCCTGCTGAAACTAAATCCCGCTGACCTAAAAATGTTGCAAAGAAAACATTCCAGGCTTAAGGTGACATTCTTCAGACCACATCCAGTTTTGTCTATCTCTAAATATTCATCCACACTCAGCAGCATCTTGTCTCTGCATGCCATTTTCTGCACATTGATCCTCTATGATGAATAGAGAAGGAAATAAAACCATGCAAACAGGAAAAGGTTCTTCTAACATCCACAAACTGAGCTGAGCTACATACGCTCCGTTCAACTCTGTTCCAGTCAAAACTATCAAGTATAGGACTGATTATTGAACATAGCTGGGAGTCAAAAAACAACAAAAGCAACATTCAAATGTTATTTGGGGATTATAATAAATCCAATGTATGTCACCCATTAAACTAATTGATAGTGAATCATATTCTTGCTAAGATGACCAATGCAACACAATACTGCGAAAGGTGAAGTGAGGAAAGCATTCTATCCTCTGAAGAGCCCCTTGACTTGATGGGATAATAAAAATGGCTTCACAAGTACAAAAAAAGAAGTATAGTAGAACCACATGTACTCCAAGAAACTCAAAATGTTTATACTGTTAAAAGTAGTGATATTGTCTAGGCCACTGAAATATGACACGGAAACATTTAGCTAGAGAAAGACATTGGTTTTGCTTCTCTTCTTGTTACTATAAGCATAAATCTAGAGTATTTCCACTGAAGTCAGAGTTTCTACATAGCAGTGCCAAGAGAGCACAAGAGTACCACTGTCTTTGAGAGTGCCACTAGTTGAAAGGTATAGTTGAGAAATAGAAAATAAAATAAAATAAATAAACACACCACCCCCCAAAAACCCAAACATAATTACATGACAGAAATCCATAATCATGTCAACTTTTTATAATCCGAATATGAAGGGAAAGAATGACTCAGCACGAAGACACAAAGGCAGACAATCAACTTGCTTACAATTACTATAAAGGAAGAGATCAACAAGGCAGAAGAAGCCATAAGCTTCTGGTTAACCATAAGCCAACCCAGAACATCATTTCATACTCGGGGGCCAAGCTGAAGAAAGAATATGTATTTCTGCTTTTAAAGAAGGCTTTGCAACAAACCTGTGACCAGTCTGAAATGGGATGAATACAAGAAACACTGAAGCTTCATATTTTAAATAAGCATAGAAGGTGAGTTGATCAGAAACACACAGAAGCTGTTAAGCCATGAGCCAAGTAGAACACCCACTCCTTCAAGGCAGAGACGTAGGGGGACAGGGGAAAACATGACTTGGTGGCTAGCCATTGTGAGAAGTGAACAGCAGCACAAAACATTCAGATGTCTTGGCCTTCGGAAGAAGACTTTAAAACACAGTCACTAGCATTCAGCAAAACAGGAGAAAGAAAAAAAACAAACTAACAACAAAACAAACCACAAACACAAAAAAAAACCCACAACACCAAAAAACCCACAACATTTGAAACTGTAGTGTCAAAAATTGCTGAGACATTAACGAAGATGAAGGCTTTTTTGAAGGATATGAGAAAGGCTGAAGGCTATAGTCCTGTCACATCAAAACAAGGAAGAGGAGTTTCCTGGATTAGGGACTAATAAATGGTAAGTGGTGCAAAGGCTATGGAGGCACGAGCTGGAATCTTGCACGTGACTTGCAGACTTAGGCAGGGATGCCAAAGGACCTCAAAATTATTTAATTCTTTGCTAACCCACAGGGACATCTGTCAGCTGGGTTCTCAGAGCCATTTAGTTAACTGGTACATCCTCAGTACTACAGTGTCAAAAAGACACTGCCATTTCCATGTTCCTCACCTATTCCCTATGCACAAACACAGCTCTTCATGCACCACCTTCATATGGGGCTTCCACTGCACTGTGCTTGATTCTCCACTACAGATTCCCAGGAAGCAATGCCAAAATTGAGCAATCCAGACTCCTGGTGCAATGAAGTGCCACACTTTGTTCCCTTCAACAAAGAGGGTCTTCTCTGTCACATCTAGAGAGCATTCAGGAGCCTCCCGTAAGCAAAACTGTAGAAGACACTATCTGTTGAAGGGAGCAAAGTAACGACTTCAGTGAACTACTTCTAACTGGGCGAGAAGAAAGTTTCTCTCTAAACTTGTTTTACATCTTTTTCTTCTGAAATGCCTTTCAAAATGTTCTTGGGCTGCTTAAGAATCCTTCTCATGTCCCAGATGCAGAGAGTTAATATAGGAGACCTTCTCTTCAGCTGTTATAATACAGCTTGTAAGGGCCCAAGTAACCTTTTCAACCTTTCTGCAGAACCTGAGTCTCTACTGGTCCCTTATTTCAGTGGGATGATTCTGCAAACAAGGCTGAGGACACCGACCTTCACTCACTCACATGGATAAAGTCAAGTCCTGCCACACGTGAACGTACATCTTAAAGCATGGAGAGGGAACAGACTTACTACAATCACCATATTTACTTGCCTTGAGTCTTCTAAAGAAAAGTCAAGGCTGTACCACATCATACCTTTTATGATTACATTCAAAGAACTGCTTTCACCCCAGTCTCTGCTGTACAGCTCCCACTCCTCACATGGCCAATCTCCTCATGATGCACAGAAACAGCACCGTCCCCTTTCCACATGCCAGACTCAAGATGAGCTTTACAAGGTGGTAGATCAGAGCAGCGTTCATCACACATTACTCACTCCCCTCTGCAAAGGGGGGGTCTTCCTGTTTTCTGCAGCATCGGGAACGGCTTTAACACAAACAGCCTTTCTTAAACTGGAGTGGCTTTAATGCAAACAGCCTTTCTTAAACTGGAGTGCCCTTGTGCCCATTTCAAATATTCAGGTCACTCATCTCTCGGGTATTTCTGTATGCCCCAAAAGAAGAGGGTTTCTGATTTTATTAGCCCTTGCACAGGGTCCAGAGCTCATCAGTGGGTGTTGGGGAAACCCACACATTTTTGCCTAAACACCAATTCTGCTCTCACTAGAATCAAAGGGAAAAAAAAAAAAAAAGGAAAAAAAGGAAAGAGAGATCTTCATTGATTTCCCTGTGCTGCTGCCAGATTACACTCTTCCCTTCCATTATCTGCCTCCAGTACCCAAAACTCTGCCGATCACATTTGATGGTATCTCTACAAAGTTGTAAGGGCTGCAGAGACTTTTCTGCTGATTTTCAGCTAGACATTTGCAATGAACACAGACAGTCAGCTATCCTTGAGTTCAGCCAGCTAAGCACTCAGATATTACCCAGGCTGCCACCAGGAGCATGGCTAGGGCCTGGAAAAGAGACTTGGACATTTTATCTGTTTCTAAAATTATTTCAGAAATACTGTCTGAGCTTCATATCTTACTACATAACCTGAATTTGGAAACACCAGGAGTATCTACATCTAACCAGGAATACCTGCAAGATTACTATCTGCTAAAAGCCATGCTAACAGTTGTAGTGCCTCCTGCACAAGGAGGTTAACTTTCTAGAAATCTCTAGCATAACAAACAAAACACAACACAAAATCAGACACATCTCAAAACCCAAGTAAAGCCCAAATCAGTTACAGCAGACACTTAGCAGCTAACATGAAACCTATTTGCAATACTTGGCTTTTTAAGTCTACGCAGGTGGGTTGCAGAATTCGGAGGTGGTTTATATAACGAATACAGCCAGACACAAAGGAATAATTCCTAAAAACACAATTAAAAAGTTTAACAGCTTCAAAACTGGAAGAACCAGGGGGCCCTTCCCTTTCTTTGTTGCAACTGAAAGGGATTTGCTACGTTATTAAAAACCTAATTCAGGGTTTGCAAACTAATATTTTATGAAGTTTATTACTTACCTTCTTTTTCATGTATCTACATGCTGGGAGTATCTCAAACGACTGCTACTCTGCTGCTGTAGTACTGAGGACTCCATTTGGGCATAAAGGTCTGAACTCCACACTTCCTACACCTCCACTGGCCCGATAAACCCATGACTGAACAGAACTTCTGCAGAACAGCAGAACCTATCCTAGGAAGTGATAGAAATTAAAATAGAACTAATTTAAGGAAACCACAGAGAGGGAGAATCACAAAGGTGCTTCAAACACCAGTTTGCCCTTCACTGTGGTTGCTGAACTGAGTTGCAGAGGTTTTTAATGAGGATTGATGACCAGCTGGGGTTAATGGTCCTCAGCTACACCTCAGGCCATTAACTCCTCCCTCTCAGTTATTAATCCCCAGGATATACCCTGCACCTCTCTCTTTATTGCTTAATCTTAAGTAGCTGGAGATAATCAACCAGCCAAGATCCTGGCATGGTGTGAATGCTCCTGCCCTTGCCTCTTCACACAGCATGTCTTATGCTGTAGAACAAACTATTCAGATATTACCACATTGAGGTCACAAAAGGATGAAGAAACAAACACATGTGAACAGAAAGAAAAAAACATTTTTTCTGGTGACTGCATTTCATATTTCTGCTTTAAAATAAAAATAATATTTATAGTTTGTATACTTTGTGGGATTATACAAATCTGTTTGCAATTGCACTGCTATTAGACTACTGAGAGCTCTTTTCTTTACAGTTCTAGAGCATATAATGGGGCTAGTGTTCGTATTACTGGTGGTTTCAGAGCAAGAAAGTACCAGGCAGATGTTGTAACTTACAGCCCGAGAAGTCAAAGCACCATGGTCACCCTCCAACACTGCACCCAAGAGGTGCACAGAATCACACAGCTGGAACCCTGTGCTCTCCCTTGCAAAGAGCAGAGCTCTATCCACCCTTACCTCTGATTTTCCCCACCCAGTGAATCAGCTGGTTTGGCCCAGTCTCAGGCCCATGTGTTAGCAGAGGTTGATCAGAGTTTGTGAATGGAGTTAATGTAAGAGCAGGAACACAACCATTATGTGTTAATTGTGTTGCAGAGAAGACAGTCCTGGAAATTGGTCTGGCTGAAGAAGGGAAGCAGCATTTGTACGATATGGCATTCTACACAGAAAAATTATTTCATCTTTGCTTGAATATCTCCCTGCCAGAATTAGAATGTCTGAGAACATGACCGTTGACCAGGACATATCCAAGTAACATGCTTTAATTCGTACCTACTGAGTTCACACACTCTGAAGGATGACACTAAAACACTAAGAAGTGATCTGAAGCTCACCTATCTTTCCTGCATCTTCAGTCAGTAACCCTGCATCCTCTTGCAGTAACATTTTCTATCAGTCTCACAGAAATAGTAAGAAGGGATGACTTCTCCATTTCATTCTTTCCAGACTATTTGGACTGTCTATGTTATGAGGCTTGTAGGGCACTGACATTTTTTTAGTGGATCAATAAATTACATCCTCATGTCTTTGTAAAACTGTTACAGGTATAAGAAATCATAACCTCCATCCCATGAACTATCCCATTTATTTCAATGGGAGCATCAATGTCAATAAATGGTTGGAAAATTCCAGTCCTCAGGGGAGGGAAGATACCTCAATCCCCAAGGGCTACAAGATGTTGATTACCATTATTCTCTTTAAAGGGAACAAGATCATCTTGAGCTTCAGACAAAATATAGATCCTTTCAGGTCACATCTACCAATGATATCAAGTAAATCAATTACATCTTTTATTTGTACACAAACCATAAGTTAAATGAATGTTCTGCTGCCCCACTTAAATGTCATTATCTAAACTCACACAACACTTTTTTGTGCTCCTTCTTCTGACAATGTCATATTTTTCTCAGCTAGAGACAGGACGCATTTGGAATAGATTCAGTAGAATAACCCCCATTTAGAAAGTTAGATCTAAAAAAAAAAAATAAAAATCAACATTTGCTCAATGAAGGTTTTCCCAAGAGCTGGGTGCTGTCAAAATTAGCAGAGGACTCAAGAAAAAGGTTGTAAAAAAGCAGCAGTATATTTAATTTCAGAGCAGCTTGTTTAGGTCCTTACACCTCAGCTGTAACAACATTTTCATCAACTTCAATAGGCTTCGGATCAGGCTCCGAGTTGGAATGAAGTTGATGATAATAGTAGAAGTGCACTGACTGATGCCAACAGGTTTTGAAATACTCTGTTCTTATGAAAGCAGTTTATACAGAATGAATACAGAATCCCCAGTGTGCTATAAGCACCACCTCTGCTAGCACGGCTCACTGACTCACTGTTCTGACCATTTGCACAGCCACTTGCTGTCTTGGTGGACATTTGTGCTGGTTTTGGCTGGGGCAGAGTTCAGTTTCTTCACAGTAGCTCCTAGTATGGGCTTCCCTTTGGGATTTGTGCTGAAAACAGCGGTGATAACACAGGGGTGTTTTAGCCACTGCTGAGCAGAGCTCACACAGTCAAGGGGTTTCTGCTCCTCACCCCACCCAGCAGAGAGCAGGCTGGGGGGGCACACGAAGCTGGGAGGGGACGTGGCTGGGACAGCTGACCCCAGCTGACCGAAGGGATATTCCAGCCCATATGATGTCATGCTCAGCCCGTAAAGCCAGGGGAAGGAGGAAAGGGGCAATGCTCAGAGTGATGGTGTTTGTCCTCCCAAGTCACCGTTCCATGTGATGGAGCCCAGCTTTGCTGGGGATGGTTGAGCTGCCACTGAGAGGAAGCAGTGAAGGAGCTCCTTGGTTTGCTCTGCTCGTGCACAGCTTTTGCTTTACCTCCTACACCATCTTAAAGTTTTCTCACTTTTACTCTGAGTCTCTTCCTCATCCCACGGGGCAGAGTGAGCAGCTGTGTGGGGCTTAGTTGCCAGCTGGGGGTAAACCACAACATTTTCTAAAACAAACTTTAAAATCTTTTAAAGAAAATCCAAAGATTTTTCATAGAGTTTATTAAAAAAATTAAAATATGGTGAGACCTCTCTTCCTCCTACACTAGCTTCTTTTAACCTAACATACAAGCTAATCCTGATGAAACATCTTTAACATCAACTGCTCATGTTTTACAGAATGTTTTTTTCCCTAATTAATTGAACCATATACATCATAGTCACATTTATTAAATTTTGTTAATTATTAGGTACATTCTCACACAAGATTTTAAAGATTTGTTTAATGTCATATCTATATATAGTAGACAATTAAATCATTATATTCATTAATGTTACTCATTTAATTCCTTTGCTTGGCAGTAGGAGCTCGAACTATGAATACATGTCTCAGCTCACTTGAAAACTAAAATCACACGTTGCAAGCAGCAACAAGTGTGCGTTTTTAAGGATCATTTGTGATACGTGCTGGACTTCTGACAGTTTCTGAACCTTCTGTTCCTATAAAAGATTTACAGAACATAAGAGACTCCTACCCAGCTATTGTGCTTGCCTCTCAGAATGGGGATTCAATAAGCTGTTATATCCACCTTAGCATTTGACTACATTTTTTTGTAGAAGTCATACTTCAACTGATCATCAGAACAGGCTTCTGCAGAGACTGGCAACTGAAATTTCTTGGTTTATGTTATTTAATACTGGTTCACAACACTCTCCCCTGTCTTTAAAGGATATAAATATATTATGAGAAGAGTGCTACTGAGTAACAACCATCATTTAAACAAGTTCCTTTTCATGTCATAATGGTCATGCACACTCAGGAACAAGTTGTTCCTGTGGACCTCTATCAAACATATAATAGATGGTGATCACAAACCACTGCAGATGGTCTTTCAGAAACCTCAAGAGGGTTTTGTTCACTAGCATTCGTAATTCACAAACCAGCCAACCTAGGAATTCAAGTTAGCAGCTGAAAAAAGAGTAAGTTCTAGAAGTCTGCTTGTAGTTCACAGCTAAAGATGGGCACAGGGGCAGTTCAGCCCACCAAGAAAAAAAAATAAATCTTTGTACAGTGGTCTGTATCCTTGGGAATGGTTCTTAACTCTCAGGTTTAGATGCTGTCTTATCCCATATTCCAACTCTGTGTATCAAGTCAATACCAGACGTGCACGACCTCTTCTACTCTGCCCTGATGACTCCAAGGAGGAAATCTGACCTCCTTGGCCAGAGAGGCACCATAATATGCTCCAGCTAGATCCCTAATTTGGACAAATCCATTTTATAGCTTGGACACATGCCACACCATATACTCAGAGATCAGCTAGATGCAGCCTTGCTCCTTAAAAGGACAGCCTATAGATAACACACTTCTAAATTAGATCCCTTAGGTAAATGCTTGCAACCGGTTGGAATGAATCCAGCCTTAATAACTATTTTGTTAATATAGTTGCTCATTAATAGCAAAGATTAAGACATATTCATCACTAATTCTCTGAACTACAAGCTTTAATTCTGGTGTAGTCTAATGCTTTTCTGTCATTCTACAGATGCTAGTGACAAAACAGAACAAGATACAACAGTAACATAAAGCAGCCCTACAAACAAGATGTATTTTCAACTACAAAACTCACATGCATTTTTAACATGACAAATACGGATCTATATTCAGTTCTTCAGAACCCAGCTTGCATTTTGAGCATAAATTTGCTTCGCCTTATTCATGGGGAGAAGGGAGAAATCTAATCAAATTCTACTGAGTGTTTTCTGTGCTATAATTTAGTGGTAAAACTGGCAGGCTGCCTAACCACGTCAAAAAGGGATACATTTGAAATGCTGTAACTATAAAATAACAAGGAAGCTTTTAGCCACATTCATGTAGTGGAGACTATGAAAATGTTTACTTGTAATGTGGTTAGCATATGAAAAGATTAATCTAACAGGAAAATACATTTTCAAGTTGTGAAATTGTCTTGCTCGATGTATAAATATTTTATGTAAATAAAAGCGGATTTGAGATTCATATAACATTTATATATTTTTAAAACTAAAGGCATAGCAACTGACTCTGCAGAGCATTTTTCAGTAATACTCTCAACTCTGCTATCTACAGCAACGCCTCGATTTGTTTAGATTAGCTTTTACCCTAATGAAGATGGCGCCGGTGGCTCTGTCTGGCCAAGCTGCTGACAGGACACCATCAGCTTCGGAGGAAGGCATCCCTGAGCAAGCTGAAGGATTTTCAGCTCAGCGACTCTGCCCGCAGGCTTGCGGAGGAAGAAAATTGATGCCAACAGCAGGACTAAGGAAAGGTGATTTCTCCTCAAGACTGTGGGTTATTATGGAGAAAACTGGGGTGGCATTTAGGGGATGCTGTTCTAAGTACTCTGGCTGAGCTCATTTCCTCCAGTTGTTTTCTTTCTGCCACTTTCTTCATTAAGTGTGTCACTGGAACTTAAGTCATCTTACATTCTTGAAGACTGGGAGACAGCTTCTAAATTATGTGCCAGAGAGGGGTAAAAGGGTCTAAGTATCAATGGAAAGTCACACATTCCATTTCAGTTCTGATCCAACTTAACTGGAACTTATTTCTCTTATCTGGGACAATTAACAAATTGTCCCCCGTTCAAGAAACAAACCAGAATGACCTAGCAGACTAATGGCCAACTGACAATACCAAGTCATTTTCCCAAGATGCAGACAGCTGCTTCCACAACCATTACTTCTGCAGTACAAGGGTGGGATTACTCTGTGGAAGAATTAACACATTCTACCAAATTTCAAAGTATTTTCAAAAGTTGTGGCAGAGAAGGAAAGTCTGAGTCAAGACCCAAAGCAAAGACCAATAGTCTTACTGCTTTGGCAGCTCAAATTCTCAAGTTTGCAGAGAACAAAAATGTGTTCATTAAAGAATCTGCAAAATGACACTTTCTTTGGAAGCCAGATAGCATTAAAATCCAACTGGAGAGCAAAACAGTCTATATCTGGGTGTTGGGGAATATGATGAGTTACTGTATCTCAAATAATAATTATGGCTTTTTTTTAATTAACTGTTGTTAAACTTCTATGATCCATATAGCTGTTTGATAACTTGTGGATTTGAAAAGACTTATTCTAACAGCATCATAGTAAAAATTATTTTTCTGCTGTTAAATAAAACTGAAGGTGATAAATACAACAAAATCTATGGGTTTGTGTCACCAAGTAAATCAAATCAAAGCTGTTACATTCAAATAATATTTTTTTTTTCCTGGATGGCAGCATAGCCAAGTTTACCTATGCAAATTTGGGGATCATTCTGCCACTGTAAATGCTTGTGAATTTTTGGGGCAGGGGGGAGGGCCGGTGGTTGATGCTCACACACACAAAGAACTGGATGATTCAAGCACTTTTACAAACCTAAACCTGAGCCATCGGCTTGACTTCGGTCCTAATGCACAATCAGAGGCATTCTACACCAGGTTCCCATATTTTTCAAAGGCATGTATGCGAGCCAGTACTGAACTCCTGTGGGGTACCCCTCTGAAAATCAGGCAGGGACCTGCCACATACAGCTCTGAAAAATCTCTCAAGCAGTAAGAAAAGCAGGGGTTCCAGATGGGATTCAGAAAGTGCACCCTGAGAAAGATTGAGTAAAGAGCATCAAACAGAAAGCTTCAAAAATCTCTTGAAGAGTCCTACAACAATTTTGCCAAAAGGCACACTCCACACAAAATAGATGCTCGTGGTGTGGAGCTTAACACTTGAAGCAGCCAAAGATTAACACCACCACCAGCAGCAGCTTCACCCATTCCACAAATCTGAAAAGGGAGAGGAAACAATCACCTAAACAAACACCCCAGTTCCTCAGCATAGATCTGCATCAGTCAAACCAAAGATTATTTTGTGATTAATCAGAATAAGAGAATCAAAAAGGAAGTAATTTCTTTATTTTAAATATCAAATGCATTGAAGCAGCAGTAATTTATTTTTATGTCATCATTTCTTTTGATACCATGCAAAATACCATTTCTAAATGCTGGTTTTCTAAAAACATAACCATTAGGATAGTTGTTACATATTTAATTTCATGCTCCACTCAGCATAAAGCAGTTGAGAGACTGCCAGCCAGAGCAAATTAAGTAACCGGTTAGATAATTTCCTGCTTAATTGAAAGCAGGTAGTTTTTAAAAGTAATAATTGATTTTGTTTCTAATGAGTGTGTAGCAATTTCTTCCTTTTTCTATTCCTGTTATTAAACAGGATTGCACTAAACCTTTGTACACTGTTAATGACAGGCACAGAAGGAAAAGAACTGGAGAATATTTAATATTTTAGACTCCAACTGCTGTAAAAACAAACAAACAGCAGAATGGCATCTCACTATTTGTCCTCCACTTGAGAGCATTGCTTCAAGATATAACCCAGGTCAAAAGTTCTTCCCTTCATGCTCTTAAAGGACATGAAGCGAGCCAGCAATCTCAGCTTAGGTTAAACTAAAGAAATATCAAATTTCCTAGCAGACAATAACTGACCTCAGGAAAAAGAAAAAAACCTGTTCTAGACTTACTACTTCCCTTTTACTTTAAGGAATGGTCACTCCAAAAGAAAGCTGTGATGCCTAAAGACAACAAGAAATCTTTGACACTGTTATATGATTGATAAAAAAGGACTTAATTCTCCATGACCATTGAAAAAGCACCCGTCACAGGCAGCTAATTAACTTGAAAAATGCATTTAAAAACAAAAGAATAATTGTTCTATTAAAATGTTTGAACAAAATATTGCATATTCTGATCTGTAGAAAAAGCGTAAGATGACTGTCCACCTTTTTTCTGCCACAGCTTTGAAAATTAACAAAAGGGAAAGCACATTCTAAACGTGTAGAAAATATTCCTGCAAGTGTTGTATTACAATCCGATGTTTTGACAAGTTAATATAAGAAATAGTCAAATTCCAGCGTGACTCATTTTAGACTTTATCCTCATAACTGCTGAGCACCTGACTGCTTCCCTTCCACAGGTGCACAGATATAAGCACCAATTCCCTGAAGTGGGTGACACAAAACAAGCTGGAGACTAAAAATCAGTAATACTGCTGTATATATATAAAAAAAATAATCAGAAGCTATAGTATCATATATACATACACACAGTAGATTTACAACCAGCACAAAATGCTGAGATGATTCTCCCAATGAAAAAAATCACTGCTGATTTCAGGCTGGTAGGTATTTCCCCTATCGCTATTACCGATTAATGTGCTGAGACAATTAAGACCTGCACCAAGCAGAGCAAGCAAGAATCCTTCAGCCCGTGATGCGTGCACTACTGAAAGTATTAAGTGCAGTTCTAAGCATTTAAATCTGGTATTTAGTATACAAATCCTTCTTCTGAATTTATAGCCTTACATGCAAAGATTTAAAGGAAAACTCTCTATCTTCACAGAACATAATAAAGAGGTATGCATGGCTATCAAAAGATTTAGGGTTATCTTCTTTAATTTGCACTAAGGAAATGCGGTCACTGGCATTTGCTAGCATGCCAAATGATAAAAAGAGGGGTTTTTGGTTTATCCACACTACCAGCTCTCTGAAGCTGTTAAATCCCAACAGCAACACTCCGATATTTTTTTTTTTACCTGAAAATCAGAGTTGCCAACAGGAATGAATTCTCCTTTTATTTAAAGGTCATCAATACAGTACTGAGAGTTGCCTGTTCATACACAATGACTCTAAATCTTGCCTCTATTCTTCATAACGCTTCGTCCTTTTTCACATGAGTACTTACTAACAATTACAGCTTAAATTTATTTACAAGTAGACATCTCCATAAGCACCTCAATCTGTAGTAAGTGTGGTCTAGAATGGTTGAGGAGGGAGGTTAACCAGTTCAAACCAGATTATTTTATTCAAAGAAGAAAAAATATGAATATGCCACGCAGGTGCTCATAAGCAAGTACCTGAGGAACACAGTGTCATCGTGTACTGCTTCTGTAACAATCATCACAAGGGCAAAACAGCTCTAAAACTTCCAGTTTCTTTCTGTTGGATTAGAAGTGCTTCTCATATCAGTTCTAAAAGTAAATGCTGTTGCTTCCTTTAGTTCAAGTTTTCAGTCCTCAGAATAAAAGAAACTAAACAACACACAAACCCCCTGAAAATCCAGACATTAAGTTGTATGTCTCATGCAATGAAATCACACATTCCATGTTTACTGTTAATAGTCGTTTTCAGTTCAGCAACAGGATTATGGCTGATTTACAGTCTCCCCTTCCTAATATTTATAGCATTTCATAATCCTCCTTTTGCCTCCCTAGAGATCAAAGAAAATTACCATTATAGCTGCAAATTGTCAGGCTGTCCATCACAGACAGGGTCCTTTACAGATCAAACTTACACCAGCAGAAGTTGTGGGAAAGGAAGGCAGAACACACCACAATCACCACCCCAAATAAAAGGGAACTTTTTTTTTTTTACTCATCCAAATAGCACTCAGCAGACACCCAAATTCTGACTGAAGTCATTAAGAATTTATATAAAGTGACTTGTTCTTGTTGGCTCAGTGGACAAAAGCTAACCAGTGACAGGAGTATTAAAGATAGCTGATAAATACACGTGTACAGTGCAAGCGCACCATTACACACACACAGATACACTCGGCTTATGTTTAGATTCTGTAGCCTTAAAGAATGCAACTAGAGTACAAAAAATGAGCTTTACTTCTGGTACCTTCACCACTCCCTTCACTGGTGAGGACAACGGATGTTCTTCTATTAGGACAGACTTCAGAGCACTCCACTGAATAATGACCAAAGGTCACAACTACATGAGCTGTAGTTGACCACAACAACTGCATGAGATAGTTTTTAAATCAAGCCTAATTGACCCCAACTTACAGGTTCTCAGTTCTCCACTAAACTTGTGCCAAGAGCTCGTGGCCAATTAATCTCTAAGTATCATCTTACGAGTAAATCTAATTTCTGAACAACGTTCTGTAAGTACTTAAGTGCTGCTATTTCCCCCCACAAGCTTTAGAAAGAAAACAAGTCATTAAAGATTACAAATTTATAACTACCAGACAATCATAGAATGATTTCAGATAGAAAACACCTTAAAGATCCTCTAGTTCCCACCCCCTTGCCATGGGCACGGACACCTCCCACTAGAGCAGGCTGCTGAATGCACTGTCCAACCTGGCCTTGAACACTTCCAAGGATGGGGCATCCGCAGCTATCCCAGTGCCTCAACACCTTCACGGTGAACAAATTCTTCCTTTAGATCTAATCTAAATCTACCCTCTTTACATATAAAAATCACTACCCCTTGTCCCATCACTCCACTCCCTGATAAAGAGTCCCTCCCCATCTTCCCTGTAAGCCCCCTTTAGCTACTGGAAGGCTGCTATAAGGTCTCCCCAGAGCCTTCTCCGGGCTCAATAACCCCAAGTCTCAGCCTGCCCTCCTAGGGGAGGTGCTCATCATCCTCAGGGCCTCCTCTAGATCCACTCAAGCAGATCCATGTCTTTTTTACACTGGGGGCACCAGAGCTGGACACAGTACTCCAGGTGAGGTCTCAGAGTGGAGTAGAGGGAAGAATCACCTCCGTTGCCCTGCTGGCCACACTTTTGAAGCAACCCAGGATATGACTGGATTTCTGGTCTGAAAGTTCACATTACTGGGTCATGGGGAGCTTCTTGTCAACCAACACCCCAAGTCCTTCTCCGCAGGGCTGCTCTCAAGCCCCCCATCACCCAGCCTGTATTTGTGCTGTACACATTTAACCTAGCGAGGAGAAGCCTGCACAAAAGCCACAGTAAGGGCCGAGATGCCTCTTGGAAGACACCATGCTTAGTCTTATATTTTTCTGAGAGTTTATAGTTCTGATCAGGTGACCTTCCATATCATGTAGGCATACCTGTCAGTCAGCCTGGAATCACAGCTGCTACATCTGAAAGGAAGATAGAGAAGGATAATACTGCTGATTTTCTATAGAAACTGCGGCCAAATCAAACATACTTCTTTAAAATGTTAAATATGGTTTTCAGTCTAATAGCTAGAAAAATAAATCTTAACTTCAGACAGTTAAAAACTTCATGAAAATTCAGAGCAAGTTCCACATGAAGGCTCTGATCTTACAAGTTGACTTGTGCATAAGGTCATATTTAAAGATAAATCAATTTAAAATTAAGCACTATGCATAGACCTACTTTCTCAACAGTTATTAATCTTAAACCATCTGCCCTAACCCCCCTGTATGAACACATCCCCCAGAGGAAAAGAGAAAGGGAGAAGCGGGGGAGAGGGCAGGGAGAAGAGCACATTAGAGAAGACATGAACTCCAGCACAGCATTTATCATACATTAAGGGAACCAGCTACATAGTTTTCACTTCAGGATTTTAAATCCACACTGGAAATGGTGGTTCCTAGGGAAAAAAATAATGCAACATGGGCTGGCCAAACAACAACAACAGACCAGTCTGTATATATATATATGCTACTAGATCCCTAAGGGTATAAAGGAAAGACAACCACAAACAAACAAAAACCTACTGAATAAAATATAGCTGTACTATGAAAAATTTATTTAATTCTCCTTCCTCTCTCAAATAGCAACCTGCAAATGGTCTCAGCATTTAAAGGCCTCGTTAGGAAGAGTAGCTGTGACTCTCCAGACAGGACCACAGTTCCTAGCTGGGCTCTCCTGCAGAGGCTACACCTCCTCATGGACCCATAGGCTGCTCATCTGGCTAACCAAGTGAGCCAGTGTTAGATGGAGTTCCTCCCCATCATCTTTACCTGCCATGAGTTTTCTCAGTGGTGAAATGAAGTTTTGGTGATTTCTCATGTGGATCTGTGCCCATGGGTGCTGTTGGGCAGCATCAGGCTGGGTGCCTGGGGGAGCAGCTTGCCTGGCTTGTGTCTGCCCCTGCTTGATCTATGACACTGATGGGTTTTATTGCTTTGTGCTGCAGAGTAGCATTTGAGGGTCCCCCATGCCATGACAGACCAGAGGAAGAGGAGATGGATCTTGTAGGGCTAAGTTTTTAACTCTGAATGCATTGAGCTGCTTGGTGTCATCCTTTCTCTGGGACTGTTTGGCCAGGGTACAGGGAACAGTCTCCTGTCTCCAAAACACTGTCCAGTGCTTTTATCCTGCCATTGACCTCTTATCTCTGCCACCAAGGTGGGAACTTACAGGCAATGGTGCTCTAGATGTTGACGGTCCTGGACAGGAATCCATCAACAGAGGGAACCTCCAGCTGGTAGTGGTCCAATTGTGAACATCCTGGATGAGATTCTGTTGCTGGGGGAACCTCCAGCTGTTTGTGCTCCAGAGGTGAAGGTCCCAGACAGATATCCAACATGTCCAAACTGTGCTAACTGGATAGGAAGAATGTCCAGAGTGGTGGTACATAACAAGACCCAGCAGAATAAGGTGGCTTGGCTCTTCTTCTGAAAAGCCCTATTGACATCAGTAGCCATTTTTCTTCATTTGCAAGCCACGTGGACCACCAGCAGCTTTGACTATGTATCAACTGTAACTGCAGGGCTGTTCATGTCCTGGGGAAAAGGAGGCCTGTGTGAACCAGGTAGGAAAGACTGTAGGACATGAAAAGGGAACTCTCTAGCCATGGCATGTCATCTTAACCCACTGACATTAACATACCAGCTTTAGTTAGGTGGACAGGACACCTTACCCACAAGGAACATGACAAGTATGTGTTCAGTGAATAGACTGCAATTTCAAGACTAGAACGATGAGTCTTCTGCTGCTCTCATTCCAGGAAAATGTACATTATTTAGCAATGAGACTTCTTTTCCACAAATTAATTCATTTTAATTACGCTATTAGTAATCAGATTGGGGGGGTTGGATATTTTCTGTATCTATACATGTGCATGCCTCACAAAAAAAAGCCCACATTATTTCACACAGTTAACACAGAGCACAAAGTTAACATGAACCCCCTCATGACCAAGCCCACTCATTAGGCAAGTCCAGGGGTTCATGGCACCTGAAAAGAATACACTATTTTTCATTTCTTATCACAGTCTAAAGCCTGCAATATAACTCTCAGCACTGGGCCTCCTTTCATCTCCATACTCATCATCAACCATAAAGAGAGATCTAAATTCCTGCTCATTTCATAGATTCTCTCCGGCACCACCTGCTCTTTAAATTCACTTCACAAAACTGTTCACAGACTATGTGGGGCCAAACACGAGAGTTCTATGCTTGTTGCACTGCGTACAACCGTCCCAAATTACTAACTGCACACCTGACAAGCAAATTTCTTTTGCAACCTGAAAAACCTGAAGCAAATATATTTTGAGTAAACCATATGAGACTCTGAACAGACCTTACCGTGTCTTCCATGAAAGAGGCTGATCCCGTGCTACTCTCTAGGTGAGCTGGTCTCAGACTCACACAGTCCCCAAGATCTATTCCAGGAAAGGTGCTTGTGCAAGGTACTTGGTTTGTCAGTAGAGAAGCACAGCCAAGTTCTCAACCCCTGCACCTTGTGGAGAGAGTTTTCTCTGTGAAAACTCCACTAGAGATTCCTCCTCCCTACTGTAGCTCATAGCATAGGCTGCCTGAAAATACATCCTTTATTGCTCTACCTTAGTAGGCATAAAAGGCTCATGATAATCTAACCCCACAAAAAAACACAAGAAAACACTTTTGACTTACTGGCACACAGCATCCCTTGGCCTCTACGCAAAAATTAAGAGAAAAATTGGTTTAGAGTAAGACAGCATGTTTGAAAACATTCCAGTTATCAGAAGTAAGAGCCACAACACAAACAAGCTCCAAAGATGAAAAGATGTTTGAGAGTCTGACTTAGACAGCTGTCACTGACAGGTATGCATTTTACAGTACTGACAAAGAAAGTGTATTGTGGACTGTTTACAAATCAATAAACAGTTTCTAGCACAGGAAAAGCTTTCAATATAATGATTTGCTTTATTTTTACACTAAGGGTTTCTTTCCTTCTTGGATAAAGCATATTCTATACAGGCAACTGAAAACTACCCTCCCTGTATTTCTTTATCAAGTCGCTGCCACCACCACAATCTACAGCTAGTCCTAGTTTGGAAAATGGGAATTGTTTGTTTGTATTTCAAATGGATGAGAAAAAGCATAAAAAGCTTTGAACATGTCTCGCAGGCATGTTGGCCCACGCTGCTTCACCAAAAGAAGCCCTCCAAGTTCAAAACTGACTGCCAAGGCTGCATACATGACATTTGCTATTTCAGTTCCTAGGGGAGGGTCCAGAGAAGATCCTTATGGGTAAGGAATAACACTAGACAATCTTTAGCCAAAGATTTCAGAGAGTGTTTTAGGCTTTACTTTTTGGAAGTACTGACAATGGCCCTGATCCAGTAACGCTCTAAAGAACATAATTTAAATGCTTAGCAAGATCAGAACTGTAGCATGCAATGGAAGAGAACACAAATATCTGGCTGCTACAAACACTGACAGAGGGAAGACACGAGCACAGTTAAAAGTTTAGTACGACAGTCAAGTTTTCTTGTAGCACACCCCATGCTCCCATGGGTCTGCTCCCTTGCCTGTATGAAAAATTAACAGCAAAGTGGCAGGGTATGGACCTCGTCTTAAACACATACTGAGTCTCCTTCTCTAAACTTTCCTCTCTATGCTTTTAAGTGATATTTTCTGCACAATCACATTTTAACTTATGCATCTACACACACAAGACCAGATAAAATCAATCTGCAGATATACTACAGGTGATGAGTTGCAGATCAGGAATGCTGAAGCAACAGAGGCACCAGAGTGAGCTCCATACAGAGCCAATTGAGGTCTGATTGAGCTGATTAGCTCAGGCTGCATCCCAGACCACTGCAGATCTACAGCCTACAAGTATTTTCACAAAGCCCAGTTATTCCCATGCTGTGCTCCCAGGAGAGCCAGACAGCAAAGTCCAGATGGATTTGAGAGGCTCTGGGATAGAGTTGGTGCTATTAACCCCAGCCTGAACTCAGTCTGAGCCCTTGCTTGGGCATGGCACAAATCCAGCCTGGGTATGGGACTGTAGTTCAGCTCAACTCTGTGTGCTATGGAGCACAGCACCCAGGCTCCAAACAGTGCTGCAGAACTCAGGCTGAACCAGTACCTCCAGTTTAGCATCAACCACAGCGATGCAGGGTCAGGCCTCTGCATGGACACTGCCTGTGCTGGGTTCCTCAGCACTCCTGGTAAGAGGAATACAGTGGAACTGCATCTAAACAGAAGCAGCTCTTCTTCATTAAGACTTAACACTTTGGTTCCATAGGGCAAGAAAGCAGCTGAACCTCCTCCAGGCTCATACTCAGCACTGGTTGTTCCAGACTCACCCTGGCTCCCGAGGAACTATCAGCCATCATTGCAACACACTGTTTTGCTCACACCAGTTTCCACAGGGCTCCCTTCATTCCCCAGCATCACTTAAGACATTCCTTTGCTGTGCCTGCTTTATACAAGATCCAGCCCTCTCAGCTACCCTGAATCTATGTGCGGCTCCCTAGGAAAACACATTATAGAAAGGTAAGATGGGAGAACACAAAACTGATCCCAAGACATTAAATCATCACAATACCAATGCAAAAAACCTCCACTAAAATCAGCATAAGTTACTCCAAGTAAATCAGGACGGATACACCACGACTGCATTACACAGACCATCGTTACATCAAGATGCCAGCGCACCAGCTTAGCTCTTTCATACCCAAAGCATTTGGTTACAAGGAGTTATAATTTGTTATAACAATGTTAATAAATGAAAAGCACAAAGGGGCAATTACAATCACATTAAAACATTCCGTAATTTTGGAAAATTAATGTTTCACTAAGTCTTCATTTTTACAGATAAATTGAGTCAGAACTGTGCTGTTCCTACACTGTGCTAACTAGTATCAGTGTTAAGCTGCTTGGAACCATATGGAAAGCTATCAATTTTTTTTGTTAAGTAGGATTCTCATCACTTTGTTTAATATCACTACAAATTACACAGGCTAATATTTACAGATGGTTTCACGGAGGAACTGTGAATCAACAAACTGCAAGGCGATAGGTAGTGCCTGTTCACTCTCACAGGGAGTGCTGTGAGCTACCTGCCAGAGGGCTGCACGGAAAACCAGGAAGCTCTTTCACTTCTGACCCCTCATTTAACTTGGTGACCTTTTAGGATACTGGGAGGTCACAAGGGGACAAACTGCAGCAGCACCAAACTGAGGAGGCATGAGGAGTTTCTCAATCACATCTACAAATATATATATTAAGAAAAATAAAGTATCACTAGTTGGCTTCAAAGGTCACCAGATCTTTTGGTGCTATACTGTGGGTTCATTTTACTTGCCTCCTAGTGCTTCTACTTCGAGTTTCAGTCAACTCAGACCTCCAAAGTTTTCATTATGGACACCAACTATAGAAATACACCTATCCGACCAATAAAACCGCATGTTCACAAAGTTTGGCATCAGCCCTAGGTCTGCCAGAGACATCGAGCATTTTAAGTTTCTCAAATTAATTTAGAAAGCCTACAGCTTTAAAGCTTTTGAAACATTCACCATCAGATTTTCACATACTTGACCGCACTCCTGGGGCAAAAATGGTTCAGACATAGGCAGCTGAAGAGAAAATGAGTTTTCAGAAGTACTCAGCACACAGTCTCGTGTGCTGTGTCCGTGCAAGCCTTCTCCCACCGTCTTAAGCACGGTACCACACAACTACAGAGGTGCCCAGAAGAGCACCAGAATGATCAGAGCCAGAATGGACTGCACACAGAAGAGATTAAAGGAGTGTATTTCCTCCAGCAAGAAAATTAAATAAATAAGCAATTAGGGAGAATATGGTAGAGATCAGCCAAATCAAAAATCACATCAAAAAGATGAATATAAAGTTATTCACTCTCTCATAACACAAGAATCAGGAGGTGCTAGTCATAATTACTGGTCAACAGATTTTTAGAGCAATCTAAATACAATTTATGTTCCTGGAACACCCACGGAAACTGTGGCACTACAGACACACACTACACACAATCGCTACAGGCAACAAAGAGTGCAAGGATTTGTATGGAAAGGTCCACGGATATTTATTAAACACAACAGCTTCCAGTTGTGAGCAAGAAAGGCCTTTAACCACCCAATCCTAGAGAAGTTGGACCAGGGGTAAGCCAGGCCCAGCTTTCCCTGGGCAGCCCCCCCCAAGGGGCATAGGACAGGCAGGTCCCCCCCGGCCATTCCTCTGGTGACGTCCTGAGGTATAAAAATATATTAACAGGACCCCAAAAAACCCAGCTCTCAGCTGCAGACCAGAATCCCAGCCCTGCCTCCCAGCAGAGTGCTTCCCACCAAAACCCAGCTAGAGGTGCTGGGCGACGGAGATGAAATGCAGAGGAGCTGTGGTTTCTGACTGACAATCAGAGGCTGTTTCATTCACTGCCGAAAACCCTGCACTCTGCAACAGTTTAGTGTCTTTACCGAGAGAAATTTATCTTGAAACCAAACCTGCATCTCCCGATGGGTCACAAAACACCTACGCTGGGTTTTGCTGAGGGGTCTTTTGTCCCCAACCCACTGAAACCAACGTGAAGAGTGCTCTGTGTAAACAACAACAACGCACCTTAAGGAACAATCTGATTTTCCCATTGAGCCTAAAATTACTCAGTGAGGAATGTATCCTGTCCCGGAGAGCTGAGTAGGAGAGTAACGAGGAAGTTCATAGGTGATGTAAACCGTTCATGGCAACTTTGAGAGGATATGTCAGCGAAACCGGCCCAATTATAAATATAATCAGGTATTCTGCAGTGTGGGAATCTCGCTGCTGAAAGCAGTGGGAAACTTCGAGGCTGAATGCGGGAAGTTTGGGAGCGCTGGCAGGGATTGCAAACCTCGCTGGAGCGCGCTGAAAAGCCCCTCATTCCTGCAGGAAAGAACTTTTCTAAAGTGCCTGCGAATGAATTGAGGATGGAAACAGAGACATCTCCATTCAAACAATGGAGAGCTGGCAAGCCCCGAGCGAAACACCCGCCCCCCACCTTTCGCGGGGGCCCAAGTGCAAGAAGCCAGCCGTGGCGACACCCCCCCCGCAACGCCACCCCCCTATCGCCGCCACCCGCAGCGGCCACAGCGCGCTTGGGGGGGGGGGGGGTGTGTGTGACACGACACCCGCCCGGCTGCTCAC
>JANHFX010013004.1:25796-100786 GCA_027560015.1 Chloroceryle amazona | reverse complement strand
GGAGGGGGGGGGGAGGGGGGGGGGGGGGGGAGAGGGGGGAGGGGGGGGAGGGGGGGGGAGGGGGGAGGAGAGGAGAGGAGAGGAGAGGAAAGAGGGGAAAGGCAGTGATCTGTGAACAGCAGGGTAGGGGAAATTAAGCAATAACATAAACTATGAAACTAAAACCTTTGCAATTTATAGCAGGCTTTCTTCTGGAAGAACCCCCTTTATGTTAAGTACATGGCTTTAAAATAGTTTTGGAGGAAAGAGATTTGTAAAATATTATTTCATTTTTATCAGTAAGGAAGATTCCATTCCATCAAGGTCTTCATTCTGTCCGTGTAGTTGGTGGATTGTAAATCATGTTGTTTTCCTCCCCCAGTTAACTCACAGATTAGAGAGGATGCATTGTGTGTTACTTTGTGATTGCCTCACCAACAGGCAATAAAGATTCCACAGTATGTTGAAACACAAAGAAAAGAATACATGTTCCAAATTTTAGCAACACTTTAAATTCCTACTTCTTGGCAAAATTCATCCTCCCATGATTATGTCTTTATCTCAGACTCTGTACAAGGATAATCATTAGGGCCTGTACTGTCCAAATTCAGTAAGGGTCTTGTGATAACTCTCATTTTTCTTCTGTACATTGTCTTAGAAACATTTGGCTTCATGCAGTTTCCCTGTTCCATTCTGTGATGTCAAAGGTTTAGAGATAGAGGACTGAAACTACTTTTCTCCACCTACTGACTGCAGACTATGATGGGAAGGCTGTCTTCTCTTTCACATATCATGATGAGAAGTAAGGGCATAAAAAAGCTTTGGTCATTCTACCAGAAAAAAAGTGTCAGCTGACAGAGAGATTTCATCTTGCTGATAAGACTCTCTCTTGGCTCCCTAACAAAAATGATACTCATGTTTGGATATTAGATTTAATAACTGCTCTTTTATATATGTATTTACAGCTTTTTTGGTTTGGGTGGGTTTTTGTTTGTTTGGTTGGTTGGGGTTTTTTTATTTATTTTTATTTTCAGATAGAAAGACTGAAAGTTTATTTATTCATCAGGCTCAACAGTCAAAGACAGTTCCTCTCCTTGCCTTCTCACATTGTGTTCAGCAAGAGGTCAGCATGCCACAGAGGTGAACAGTGTGTGTGTGGACAGTTAATTCTTGTGTTACTGGCATATCAGAAGCTCTGTCAGAGTTAATTCACATATTTTTTAGCTGCAGGACTGCTGTATAAACAGATGGTGAACACACAGGAGTGAGAAGTTACATCAGGGTTAAAGAGTAGACTCTATCTGTAGGCACATGTTTAGTGCCTGTATGCTAATGGAGCATGATCATGGTAATTTTCTGAAAATTCAGATAATCTATCCTTTTTCACTCACATACAGAGTTTAAACATGTTTAAAGTGTTGTACTTTGAAGTCTTTTACTTTTACCTAGACTTTGGATGTTGACCCAATAAAACATCTATTTAACTAGGAGGGCAGTCCCATTAGTGTGAGAGTGCCTGTACAGCTATTTCCTTGCATAAGGCAGAACACAGAAAAAAATGTAGGCCACCTCTAAAATCAAGCCCTTTATGTTAAAATAGATTTCATTAAAACAATTTTCAGTAAAATCTGACTTACAAAACCACTTGAGGGAGCTAGAAAAAGTTGTATGCCAATATGTGCTCTCTGTTAGTGAAAATAGAGCAGTACTGTACTTAGCTCTTTAGAGACAGTTTTGGGCAAAGCATTAAAACAGTAGGTTGCTTATTAAAGGTGGCTTCTTTTAAAACTGATTGTGGCAGTTTAAAGCAATTAATTTCTTTAAATCTGCTTTGATTTTCATTGCTATTTAACATTTCAATAATTTCTTAATAGAATTTTGGGGTGTAAAGGAAAGTGGCAAATCCCACAAACTGCTGTCTGTTTAGCATATGAGGTTGAAGTGTAGATCAAGTAGATCAAGAAATGCCTTTGCTTAATCAGCAAAGCAGCTCTCCATAGAGAACAGGGACCTCTGACATCCATATTCCTGATTTAACTCACTCAAATAAGCTGTATCATTCAGATCTTTCACCCCCTTCTCAAACTGAAAACAGATGTTTAAACAAATTCAATTTTACTGTAGAACAACAAATACATTTAAACATTCTACAGTTGCTGTAAAATTGAATTGTCATCCTCCAGGCAACATTAAGCTCTAGCAAAATTTTCATTCAGTAATGCAATAAACATAATTGTACCATATGAAGGACAAATGCATATTTAGGTAATATGTATATGGTACTTTGTGGGCAGAGGCAAGTGACCTCTGCCTGCACTTTGTGCTGGCCAGAAGCCAGGTGGATGTGATTAGCATAGTGTTGAGCCAGAACATGAACTAATAAAGCTTCCTGATTGTGGAGGCTGTTACTTGGGCTTAGTTCCATACTAATGATGCTCACATAGCTTCTGGTTACATTTATGCTAGTGTTTTAGATCAGAATATGAATGTACTTCTGAAATGAATGCCCTGATTATCTCTGCTAATTGTGCTTTGTATCACATCCATGAGCAGTCCCTAAGCACATGAACTGGATGAAGTGGGAAGGTCTGATCTCAGAATGCACTGAAAGCGTTGCAACTACTCATGATCATTCAGTTTACAGGGTCAGATTAGAGGTAGTCTGAAGTAGAATCCCCTGAAGTGTGTGTGCATAGCACAGACATCAAGTCCTGAGCACCAAGCATTTTGCTCTGCAAGTCTGCTTATGTTCAGCCTTGCTGTTTGTTAACTGAGACACGGTTTTGGTGGCTCGGTCCTCACAATCAGGTGTACTTGGTTGTGGTCCATTGAGAGGGAAGATAATTAACATGAATCATTGTTACATTGTAATGGAGAAATATAAGTTATTGATGCAAAGCAGAATATATTTAATGTAGCCCATCAGTGTGTGCTTGGCCAGAAGAAAAAACTTTAAATGTTGTTTGATCATTTACTCATGTTTCTTTGCTGATTTTCTGCTTTCTCTATTGTTTCTCCAGTCATATTCAACCATTTGGGTAACTGAGTGAGATGACTGTATTTCAGTGGAACAGATCCTGGAAGCTGCTTCCAGTGACACAGTACTTATGAAGTAGAAACTGTAGAAATAAGGCTTTATCTTACAAAACTTTAAGAACTTCCATCAAAAGAGAATTTTAGGTGTCTAAAAAAGATGTTTAAAGGTTGATTTTTCACTCTGTAGGTATATTTTGAAATTGTGATGGGATACAAATTGCTTGCAGGAAAAATCTATCTCACAGGCCACAGAAAGAATAATATAGTTCCCCTGGTTCACTCTCTGGCTTAAAGCACAATTACCATGAATTAGGTTGTTCAGCCTTGGTCAGTGAAGTTTTGAATATAATCAAGATCAGAGCTCTGTTTCAATTATATTTTTATATTTTTTATGAGTAATATAATGCTTTTTTCTTATTTTATTGCAAATTTTCAACTTCTTCTGAAAATATAGATTGCTGTAATGAAGGCCAAGCTTTATTTCTTTTCGTTGTTTAGGATTTTTTACTGTCTTATGGTTCTAACACTTACATAACACAATGTTATTGAATAATTAATAATAAATTAGTGAATAATTTCCAGAGATTCTAGAGTTGCTAAGTGTTGTACAGAAAATCAAACAAAACAAAATGTTAAAAGGATGTTATGAATTTTAAAAATTCAGGACAAAAGGTCCAGAAATGATGAAATTAAGGCTGTCTCATAACTTCAGTTGAGACTCTTTATCTTTAAATAATTCCTTAAAACCTCATGTATCACTGTAGCCATTCTGTAAGCCTTGTTTACTTCATGAACATTGTACCAACCCAGCCCTGGGGACCTTCACAAGTTTAATTATTGTTGTAACATTCATAACTAGCTTCAGAATTATCTTTTTTGGTTTTTTTAGATATGCATTTAAAAAGGGAAAGACTGATTTACAAATGAGAAAAATAATGCACAGAAGAATTTGGGCTATTTTGTTTTGTTTCTCTATTACTGTACCTCATTTTCTGTTCATTTACTGAATCCATGCCCTGTCCTGATAAGTCTACCTAAACTATGCCTTGTACTTGGTACCTCTCAACTGTCAGTAAACTTCTCCCTTCTGTCTGCCAAGGCTGTAGAGTAAAGGTGCTTTGGGAAGACAGGAGAAAAGCATTGAATCCTTTATCTTTTCATTAGGTTCCCAGTGTGTTGGTACAGCAGTGTCTGCTCCTAGCTAGAGTGAGCGCTTAGAGATGCAGTAGCATCTGGGACTCTTCAGACACCAGATAAAGCTATTTCAGTTATCCTATACGGGAATGTCTTTTGCTGATTTTTTTTGCTGGTTTTGATTTTGGGGGTTTGAAGTTTGGTTGTTTTGTTTGTTAGTTTTTGTTTCTTTGTTGTTTGGTTGTTTTTTTTTTTCTTTCTATAGAGGCTTAGATATATGTAGGCAATTTTAAATGAGCAAAAATAAGATGGAAGATTTTTTTTTCCTCAAAAACAAAACACCAAACAGACAGTTTGAAAAAAGAACTTATCAATCTAAAAGCTGTACAGACACAAAAACCCATGCAAAGGGAATATGAAAAATAGCTATTTTTTACAGAGAATTTCATTGCATTACAAATCCACAAACATGATACTTATTCTATCATTGATTAAAAAATAATCTCTATACCAGTGTTATGTAGTGTGAGAAATATTAAGTATCAGTAAATCTGAAATAGAGATCTTGATCTCATGTTTGAGTTAATTTCACTGAAATAATTTAAGCAACCACTTTAAAAGTATATATAAAAGCTAACTTGATGGAATGTTTGCCTTAATAAGTCAAGTGAGAACATAATTATATTATGGTTTATATTAATGAAGAACAAAACTGAAATATTAACTTCCTTTTTTCCAACATCAACATAGCTTGAACAAGTTGTCACCATCTGCTCAGAATTTTGGATTTTTGGAATTATCTTAACTAAGATAAAAAATTCTGCCACTGAATTGATAAATTAGAAATAGAACTGTTTTATTGAAGGGAATATATAGCAATTCAAACCCACAAAACTTACTGCCATTAATGTATATGTGCTGCCTGCATCAGCAATTAAGTGACAAGGCAGATTGATTACTCTAGCTGTCCTGGGGGTCTTTTCCTTCCTGTCCAATTAGAAGCTTTTATCTTCATGCAGTTCTAAATATTCCATGAGAACTGGAGAACTGATTCCCCCCCCTGATTTTTTAGCTTTAGTTATTAATGGAATGCAGTCTCAGTCCTCTATGTGTCTTAGCGTTCTGATTTCTTACTATGTGATGAAAGGTGTTGCCTCTAGCAAGCCAGTAAGGTTTTTCTGGACATTGTGGTGACACCTTCTTTGAAGATCATTCTTATGACACAGGTACATTTGATGAGAAACCTAGAGAAATTCCTGACTCTTTGGAATGGTTCCTGCTGAAGACAATTATGCCACAGCTCAAGAAGCAAGTGGTAGATTAGCAGAAGGTGAAGCAGATGCATTGGAAGGAAAATGGACAGCTGTCTGGCAGAAAGAGGAGCAGGAGTTGGTTTTCTTCTGTCTGGTGTCTAGAAGAGATAATGGGAATACACAGCATTGCCAAGAATATGTTGTTTGCACAGTGTATGTACACTCACCTGATCCACCTTAAAGCAAGCTTGTGAACTCACCTGACTCAAAAGAACAGAAAGAAGATTGATGTGTTTTTATATTTTGCCTGTAAAACCGACAAAAAGCATTATAGAAAAATAGTAAAATACACGAGGGAATATCAATGTCTTTAAAATTTAAAGGAGATTTTTGTATTGCTAGCTATGTCTCTTGCATTCCTTAGTTTGGGTATGAACATACACCTGATACAGCTATTACACAGATTATATTTGTGCTATCCTTTTTCTGTGAAGGTATTAAAATCATCAGTGACAGAACTAACATGAATTTGAATTTTTTATGAGACACGAAGTACAGAAACCCATTTATGCTATAGTGAGATATGTACAGAAAGGTACTTAATCATCTAATTAAAATCATCTGCTAAAGAGAAGTTATAGTAAAGACTAGGTGGAAGGTTACTCAACACATTGGCTGTAGGGTAACTGAGTGAGAGATGGTTTCTTTGTTTCAAGAAAATTTAGATGATCCAAATTGTACCTGCCTGGAAAGTTTACATTTTTAAACAAGAAGCTGTTTTGAAAGGAGAAATGAAGCTTTAAAAAAAAATATTAAAAGAAAATTTTGCAACCGTGTAAATACTGAAAACTTAGATAACTTTTAAAAATAGTCATTTCTCTGTTTAGTTTTGGTTTAAAGGAAAATGTCAAAGTATTAAAACATATTTGTCAAAAAAATACTGACAAGATTATTTTTTAGAATGAGATGATGGAAAAATTCCTTCTTGATTTAGATGTACAGTAACTATTTGTAGTTTCACAAATTGTTTCTTCTGTTGGAACTGATGCCTTATTTCTTTGTCAAATTATGTGATGCAACTCAACAGCATCATTATTTAGTAGCTGTTGTTCTTAAAACTGATTGTAATATATTTGTGTCCAATGACTTGAAAACTTCTTTATGGTAAGAACAGTATTATCACAGTTTACACTATATTAGGCCTCAGCTTAAATGTTGGGATATTTAAATGCTTTTATATTCTTCAAATGGAAATGTTTGTATTCAATAATACTTGTACAGCTTTGCTAATCTTTCACTGAAAAAATTATTTCACTGGAAGGTCATAATTTGCTAAAGCTGATGAAGGTAACAACTTCAAAAATAAAAGGAGAGTTTAACTGCATTGTTTATTATCAGTATTATTCAATTGCATTGTGTGGTATTTTTGTTATTCAAGTAGTTTAGTGGGCTTTTTCCTTTAGGTAAAATTCAGCAATATATGATCTATAGTATTAGTTATCTTAGTACACCTCATATTATTTAAGTTATGAAGAAAATACTTGCTCTGAATGAATGGAGTCATGTGGAGTGTCAGTAGTTCCTATTCTTATCTGTCAGGGTCCATTTATTGTTATTTAATTGCATTAGATATATAAATCTATACACTGAATTTCTGGCAGAGAAACTGAAATTTCAGGATAAGGTAATTGCTCTGAAAGTGATCTTCAGAGTTATGTCTGCTGTCATTTTACAATGACAGTATCCAATTCTTTTGGCTCTACTCTAAGCTCCCTTAAAGCACTCATTGCCAGTTCATCCTCCATCATTAAAATGGCAAAAGGTATATAAATAAAGTTGGTGGAAAAAGGTGGAGATCTGAATTTGTATCATGTTATATTCTGGCAGGGTGACACTCAACTTTCTGAATTCTGACTAAGAGGTGTGGGATAACTTCCCAGCTTGTCATGTGTCAGGAATGCAAGCTAATTTAGTGCTCTTTGGGAGAAAGGTTGAGATGTTTGCAACCATGAGGTTCTTGTGCTATCTCTGGGAGTGGAGATCCACTGAGCTGGCATGCTGAATGACTGAAGGAGGTACTCTTCTGAAGAAAAGATGGTCCTGATTCAGCTAAAATAACATAAATCAAGCAGCTTTGACACAGATGAAGGCTGTGGTGTCTAAGTGAAGACTTTTGCCTAATAAGCATCAAAATGAATATTGAAGTGTACATCCCTAAATACGGTAATGAGCATAAGGGAGTACATGCTAAACATATATGACTACATTACTCAACTCTCCACCCAAATCAAGCCAGATGTTACCAAGAAGTCAGGAATAAATGGGACTAGGATATAATGAACCACAAGTGGAATAGCCCTTGAGGCAGGGGATAAGACTGAAGGTCTAGCAGACCTTTCTCTTCCTACACCCAAGATGCCTTCTTGGTAAGAATTGCACCTTCAATATATGGCACAACTTTTGCTGGCATTACTATTATATATTAGTACTATTACAAAAGCTTGAGCCTTCAACTTTGTAGGATGTTACCCAGGAATTATCACTTTGGCAGTTAGTGTATTTGTCAGTAGCAATTCTGAATCCATTGTATCTGTTGCTTTAATAATAATCTGTTGCTCTTCACTTTGTGAAAATGTTTCATTGCAAGTCCTTAGCAGGGCTCTGAAACAGGCAAATGTTGACTTTGCCAAACTGCTTCGATGAAAGTCCTTGAGGCTCTGGTAGGTAAATGTATAGCACCAATAGGCAATGCCAACACAGGTACTATGATATAGGAATTGTGGAGGAAAGGAGTAAATAGGGGCTTCCATAACTCATATCAAGAGTAGATGAAGAGCGTTCCTTCCCACTTTCTAAGTCTGGGATGAAGTTTCAATAGCTGGAGGTGTGCACATACTTTGGATCTTGTGTTGATGGCCTATCCTGCCACAGATCAGATTTTATATACCTTATCTTCTTCATATAAAGAGCAGTCATCAAAATCTCCCTGCTCTGTTGATTAGCACATGAAATGCATCTCCCCATGCTGTATTACCCCAATTTTCCTGTCATTAAGCTTAGTCTAAACTTAAATTCACTAGGAGTGCCTATAAATTTTTAATAGTTTAAATGAGACCATCATTTGGCTTATTAACTTTGTATAGGTGACTCTAAGATACTTTTCTGGGTCAAAAATTCTGAATTATATTTCAGCATTGGCCAACTTTTTAAAAAAAAATCATTGAAATATATTTAACACATAGTATGCAAATGAATGTTTTTATAAACCATTTGTGCTTTTTCAGAAGTAACAACTTAGACTTTTGCGTCTGGAAAGGAAGTACTGAGAAATAAAAATGTCTAATCTTTCATGTTTCTCCTCATCAGAAAAAGACACAAGCCAACACTATATTCTGAGTTTACAGGTGTGGAGCCGAAATTGTTCAGTGAACTACTTTTAAGAGGAAACACAAATGGTGGGACGCATTATTGTAAAACAACAACAAAAAAATCAGTACAGCAAGGCAGTACACAAAATGATCAAAGGCAAGATTTTACTTAGAGATACATATGGTAGAGGATTATATTTATCCTTTAACATTTTAATAGCATAGTGTACATGTATTGAACTAATACACAATACTAGTTAACTGAGCACATTACGTTTTTGGTGGATTAAACTATTGTTACACCACCTTTTCTAGGTTTTTTTTTTTGAGGGATGGAATGGAAAAACACATCCTATTGATAAAGCTCAGTAGATCATTTTGTTCTTTTCCCTTTTTAGCTCCTGGAAGAGTCTGGAGATTCAATCTATTTTTATCCTTTAAAAAATAAAAAGCAGTCACAGCAGAGGATGCATTTTCACATTTCACATCATCACCAAGAAATACAGAGCCCTGACAACCAAGATAAATGAACAACAAACCCAAAAGCAGTGGAGAAGGGTCAAATCCATTTGACTTATGGGCTATTGTAGCTAACGGTGGGTCACACAATCTTTTCTTTTGTTTCGGAAGCTACCAGCTGGAAACTATATAGGATAAATATTTCTCTTATTTTAAAACAAAGAGAAAGATAACTCAGAAACTAAAGGCTGCTGTGACAGAAACTTGCATCTGTTACTGACATTTGTTAGTTACTTAACAAGCTTGATTAATTTTCTTAATTTCACAGGTTCAGGAGGAGTGGCAGATAGTTGGTACTTCTTGTTTTCTTGGCCTCAAACCATTACTTCATTTAGATCAAGTCCTGATTTTCTTAGCTTAAGAGGAAACTCGTCACAATTTATTTAATCTAGAGACCCACTACCAGAAGAAAGACTGGGTACAGGGGTCCCGGGACTTGGTCTTTCGTGCTCTTAGCTGTGTTGAAGATGAGAATACTTATGTTACAGACTGTTGCTCCTTTCCTCTCATATATTACTTATCTCTCCTCTCTCATGTTTGTAGGCTGTAACAGTGCAAACAGTTTAATTTTGACATTGTTACCTTGTTTAGGAAAAATATTCTCTCCTCCTCTCTTTCCCCTTCCCAAATGAAGATGTATATTTTCTTGATTATGCAGAAAGTTGACAGTTGTCATATAATGGGAAACAGGAAGCTGTAGTCTAAGTGATTATACCAATTTGCTGCATCAGCTAGTTGGGAATATGATCATGAAGTCTTGTCTCAGAATAGAAAAGATCAGAGAAGGAAAAAGCTGCTGTTAGACAAGTGGTTTAAATTAGTATGGAAGATTAGTCAGTGATTAATATGTTTCAAGGGTTGTTTCATATTGCTATAATTATAGATATATACTTATGTCCCCTTCCTGCCTTGTCTCTATTTATGGACAATAATAAGATGGAAGGCAATGGAGAGAGAAACTGGGGTTTGTCAGAATGCTGATTGTGCAATCAAGCTTAATACATGGAGAAGTTTCAAACATCATCAGAATAAAGGAGGAAAGGAGGAAGGGAGCAATGTAAAAAAAAAAACAAAACCACAACAAAACAAACAAACAAAAAAGATTCTTTATCAGCAGTTAATGTCTCCACCATGTTCTTTAAGGGCTATCATATCTCCAGATATTCTTCTGTCTGAAAGAAGAAATGCGATTTCAGCAGTAATAGTTTTCTTCTGACTAGCCATCATACTACATTCTGTCATTACTAATATATGTTATCTTTACTGTTTACATCCTCAGCATTAACATATAGTAGTGGGACAACCTGTATTTAGGTTAATGGAACTAAATGCTTTAATGTAACTTGAAGGGGTCCACTTTTTCCCACCAAATTTTCTTCATGGGCAGTGATCCAGTTCATGGAAATCATCTGGCTGCAAACTACTGGTTAGTTTTCATATTGATTTGTCTTCAGCAACATTCATTTGGCTCATTAGACAACCGCACAAGCATTGTTATGACACACATGAACTAGTGGGAATGAGCCACTGAAAGAAAGCAGGAACCAGCTCATTAAGTGACATTGCAAACTTACATTAGGCTAAAGTGACCATGACTCATGGTGAATGAGTACACTACTGCAAGAAGTCAATGCTAATCCAAAACTCTAGTGATCTAGGAAAGATATACTGCTAAAATGACAATGGGTTAGAATGATGATAGATAACTGCTGTATAATAAACATCAGTAATTTCAATTGGAAGTATAAATAATTTAGCTCTCTCATTGAAATTCCCCAGGACCAAGGACAAAGGAAAAAGAAGGACTGTTCAGTGAGGTAATGACACCTCTGCAAAATGAGTCAGATTGAGGAAAGATATGAGGCTGGAATAAAAAAAAATACTAATAAAAAAGTATATACATATTATTGATAACAATGTACTAAATTTTGCTGCGAGTGTGCTGAAGTGAATACTGCCTTTAGTAGAGATTATTTAATTTCAGAAAGGCCGCAACAGAAATAAATCATTTCACATATGGAACAATATCTGTAATCAACTAAGTAGATGCAAACTACCCTTCTCTTTACCTCTCCCTGTACTTTCCCTTTAGCAAGGTGAATACATTGGTAATTCAGTTTTGGACATTGTTATAAAGGCAATCCTATCTCCATTTCATTGAGATCATCTTTCAGACAAATGAATAGGCAAAGTTGTGAATATTCTTCTAGTACTGCAGAATAGCTAACCACAGTATTTCTTTTACCTGAATCATAGTTTTACCTGAATCATAGTTTTACCTGAATCATAGAATCATAAAACAATTTTGGTTGTCAGGGATATGTGAGAGTCATTCAGTCCACTCACCAGCTCAAAGCAGGACTAATCAGATGACTTTTCTAAGTGCTGTGTTCAGTCATGTTTGGAACATATCTCCAAGGATGGAAATTACACAACCTCTCTGGGAAGTCTACTCCAGCAATTAGGATTTTTTTCTTAATAGTTGCCTGGACTTTCCTCTGGTAGAAATTGTATCCATAGTCTCTTGTCATACCACCATGAACCTTCAAGAAGAGCTTGTGTCCATCTTCTCAATATTCTCACTCCAGACAGCTGTAGACACTAACCAGATCTCCTTTCATTTGCTCTTCTTAAGGCTGAATGCCAACTATCTCAGACTCTCCTTATACACTATATTTTTCAATGCTTAATCATGTTGGTGGTACTTTGCTGGACTCTCTCCCCATTATATCAATATGTTCTACAGAGAAGGCCCAGACTGGACTATGTAGGCCAAATAAAGAGTAATGATCTCCAGTAATGATCTCCATGTATGTTCAGTGTTGTTCTCTAAATGAGTTATTTTCATGTATGAGATTTTAGCATCACTGTGGGAATTCTCTGAAATACATTCAAACAGTCTGTCAGATTTTGTCAACAAAATCAAAAGCAAAAATAAAAAAACTAAACCAGGAAACATTATTATGCCATGACATTACTAATTAGAGTGCACCCATATACTGAATCTTCCACTCAGGTCTCATCAGTCCCATTTCAAGGTCATGATGAAACTTTAAAAACAAGGACATCGAGGATTATCAGGTGTATATAAGAAATGTGTTTCAATTTTAGAAATCCATGGCATCTGGGGCTTATATAAATAGAATTTTTCTTTCTTCTAGCTGTATAAATTCTATATGTTTTGTGTGCAAAACTGTATATTTGCAACCATCTCATTTCATAGGCATGCAAGTTGTCCTACAGTCACATACATTTAGTTTTGTTTTGGCTTTTTGGTTTTGTTTATTTGGTTGGTTGGTTGGTTTTGGTTTGGTTTGGGTTTTTTTTGCTTTAGGTGCAAAAACTTAACAGGAACTTGTACTCTAACATTAGATTTGCTATTGTTTCCTATTCTGATACTGCTAGGCTACTTTGACCTGGGTGCACAGTAATGACATTTACAGATGTGGACAAACTTTTGAGAATTATTTCCATCTATTTATTTGTTGTTTTCTTGTTGCATGATAATGAATAGCAGTACAAAAGAGTGAGACAGGACATACTTATTCACACTTGCTGTCACCAGGTGCTGTAACTCACTTTAAAATCAGTGTTTTGAGATGTGCAGGCATGCACCTTCTTTCTGACAGTTTTGTTTGATTTCTTTTCTACCTTTTATAAATAGTCTGTCATGGATGCTTGAGTTAAATTTATGTAGAGAAATACTAAAATGAGTATATCCTCTTCCATCCAGTTTGACTTTTCTACAGATGGTGAAAAGCTGGTTGGGTCTGGAATAAATCATTTTCATGTATTTCAAAGCTTCCCAAGATTTTGACATCTGTGGTGAAAGAAGTATAAAAATTAAGCAAACCAAAACAAACTTAAACCCCAGCTGCAAATTTTCAGATCATCCTTTTTCTTTAGAGTGTCAAATTTTCTACCTCAAAGTCCAATTAGAGTTCATTTTCTATCCAGTCCTGCAGCTGTGAGAAGTTGAATGAATTTGCCAAACAGTTAATGAAGATTTTCACTGAAATAAATGTTGTTTAAACAGACACAGTTCAATGACTCTATATGCTGTTGCAAAGACAGGTTTGGGTTCCAGATTTTTAGATGTTTAGTAGTCAGTTATTCTAGAGATCTCTTCTAGGTGTCTGAAAAGGTTGGTTGGCTCAGGAAGGAGTGACATTTTTGAGGGGCTGCATGGTTTTTCTAATGGGATTTTAACTCCTACATAAAGTCACTATGAGACCAGATGAAAGGCAGAAATTATGGGATTAGTGGTATGTGAAATGAGTCCTAGAAAAGGGATGAGAGCACAGAAGGAACATTACCTGGAGAGGCATTTCCTTTAATTTTAGTCAGACTGAAAAGCACCAACCACCTAGATACTGTAAGTTTTCATATACTCACTGCAAAGTAAATTACATAAAACACCCATATGTGTATGTAATTAGGAGAGAAGTGGGAGTAGCTGTGAGGCACAAAGGGTCTATATTTTCTGTGCTTCATATAGTCCTTGCAGAAGAGCAAAGGAAGATTTTCTTTTGCCTTCACATTTGATAAAATGTTCTGGTTTGATTCATAGTTATAAATATGCAACCAAGAAAATGTGTGGCCAATAATTGTAGATCTTTTCCTGATGTATTTGCACTACTATGGATATAGAAACTACTAACTCGTCATACAAAAACAAATATATGTTTAGTGAGAACACATCTATATTCCAGCTATTTTCACATTTTAATATAGGATCACAGTACCTGATGATTTTTTACATCTGAAATCAGTGATGGCGGGACTAGACACCAATAAAATTAAGTTGGTCATTTCTGAAACGGCATGGAATCTAAAATGCTCCAAGGGAAATTATCGCTTTAGAAAGTCTAGTCAGGAACAAGTTTGTAGTGACAGAGTTGGGGAAACAGAACTACTCCTTCAAAAGGAGTTAACACCCTTGAGAAAACAATAGGGTGTGTACTCCAATAAGGACGCCTTATTTGTGTATGTTCTAGGAACTGTTAGATTTTTTGGCATTCTTCATCTTTCTTCAGTTCTTTTGTTTATGTTTGTGCTGAATTTTACTTTTGAAGGTAATGCATCATATTCTGTGTATTGCAACATATCAATAAAGAAAGGAAAGGGAGAAGCGTTATCTGAACTCATTGATAGTAATATGTATCTTCTGTTTGTGTTTTTGTACATTTCAAGTTCCTGTGTCCCTATTTGAAACTGTATTTGTCTGATCTTGGAGTACAAACTGCTCTAAGCCTGCATTAGATAGGAAATCCATTTAGAAATCTCATTTTCTGTAAGCACAAGCCAAGAAGCTGAATGGCTGATGAATTTTAATCACAGAAATAAGACCTGAGAGACTCAGTGTGACCTCTGATCTGATGAATGGCAGCTTAGTTGAAATCAGTGTTGATTCTACAAGTTGACTTGCATAAAATTCACCTGCTCTTTTTCAAAGTAAAAACATAATGCATTATTGATTTAGTGACTGACTTTTTTTAAGAGTCCATTTTGTGAAATTCCAAGTCTGTCTACAATGATCCTGTGGCATCCTCCCATGAAAATATTCTTCAGGTAGTTCTATTCCAATTCTAAGGTTTTATGGGAACGTCACTAAGTTCATTAGCTGCTCACAGTAGTAGCACAATCTTCACTAGCACATTGAACATTCATAAACCAGAACCTACTCTAAAAAAAAAAAATAAATAAAAAAGAATATTGTGTCAATGAGTAATGTACATGAAGTAGTATACCCATTGAAAAAAAAAATCTAAATGTTTAATAACTCAGAGGAAAAACTATTAGAAGAAAAAAATAGATTGCAAAAGATACTATAAAACTGTAAGATGCTTCCCAGAAATGCATTAATCTCATCTTGTTACTCCAGAATCTTTCCCTATCTGCTGCAGGCAACAGTACAAAATGGTTGATAGCTACAGTTTGAGATATAGACTGACACTTTCTTTTGCAGCAGTCATGAGTGAGTTATTCCAATCTGTGCTAGCACAGCTGGAAAATTTACCTTCACACGGCTGGAATTCCATTTCAGTTTGTCATGATACACTACACTGCGTCTGTTTCTTCATGAGCTATGGCATTGGTGCAATGTGTTCTCTAAGGTTTCTGCCATCACAAATACAGTCACTAAAGCCATCTATTAAAAATAGGTAGAGATTGAAATGCTTTGATTTAAAAAAATAAATTCTTTTGTAAAGACCCAGCTCTCTCAGTGTTAGAAAATGTTACATAATAGCTACAGTTTTATTTAATTTTTCTTTTAAGTTTTTAAAAAGCTCTTTTTGGAGGTAATTTATATTGTTCCTGGGCCAGATGTATTTTAAAATTCTCTTTCTTAGTACTTACCAGGAGGTGTGTGTGTGGGGGTATTATTCTTTCAAGAAGTCAGCAAAAAAGCAACAGTGAAGCCTGGAGACTGGGCCAAGCTCAAGGTCAATATGCAAGTTAAGCTTCCACTAATTACCTTAGCTTCTGAATATGATACATAATTTCATCTAGACACTGTCATTTCTGAAGTCCATAAAGAATTGCTATCAAGAATGTGATTTGAAGTGGTAGTTTTCTTTTATTTTCTTAGTGAAAAAGTTTAAAATGTTAGAATTTTAAGTAAAGCTGTCCTCATTATTGCTAGTGATACTCAAGCATCATAAAACTACTCTTTCATTTTACCCCTCTGTGATTTAAATGCTAAGCATTACTGAACCTGTAACCTCCATCTCACTTCCTCTCCCAATTCACTTCTGATTTTTTTTTCTGGAGTTACCTGTGACTCATGCTGTGAAACATATGTTCTATAGTAAATCATATGTGTTCACAGCGGAGCTGAGGGAAAGGCACAGCTTGCATCTCATGTGCCTTGAGCTTTTGTATTCTGTGGTCAATATCAGTGTGTTGCTCACAGTGCTGCCTTTGTAACATCAGAACAAGCAGGAAGCATAGAAAGGAGCGTAAGAAAGATCAAGGCCACTTGTTTACAGTTAGTAAAAGTAGCGTGACACAAGCAATAATGTGACTGAAGTAAAACCTGAAATATTAGCTCTTTTTCCTTACCTTTTTAATGGTGATCCTTTTTAGTGTACATAGCAGATTGTAGATGTGCTAACATTTCTTATGTATTTATTGACTTTTTCTTCTTTAAATGGCTAGCCATACATTGCTTTTGTTCAATATGAACTGAACTGTGGGTGTTAAAATGTTATTTACAATGTCCTTCCATGTGCATCAAAGAATGAGCCACACCATGGTGAGCACAAAGAAATAAGCTTTCACTTGTGTAGGCAGGTTGTGGTAACTACTGTAGAATTGCTGGAGTTTATAAATAGGAAAATGTATTATCCTGCTGTGGAAAATGCAAACATATTCAATAAGCAGAACTACCCTCCACATTTTTCAGAGGTTAGAAAGCCAAGGATGGTGACCAGCTCTACAGTAGGAAGTCTGTTTTTTCACAGTTTCCCTCAAAGGTATTTAAAATGAAGATTTTATTTTTTTTTAAGTATTGAGTCCACACAACATTCAGAGCACTCAAAACAATTTAGCAGTGACTCACTGGGTTTTGCTGTAATAAAACAATATTCTTTCAAAAATACAGTTTCATAATTGAAGTGATAGGTCCAGTGCTGTGGAATATTGACTTCAAAGGCTTCAGTACCACTCAACAGAGTCATATTTTAGAGGAATTTTTGGGGCAGTGCTAGAGGATACATTAAAAATCATGAGGCACTGAATATGGAACTTACTGTACTTTAGGCACCTAAAAGATAGACTTGTAATCTGTGTAATTGTCTCCATTAGAGCTATGGGAAGAGAGAACACCTCCAGAGAACAATCCCTCCTGTCTCCATTTTTAGTGATTTTTTTTCCGTTCAAAAATCTATGGAGGTAGCTCTCCTTCTTAGTTGTTTCTATGTTGTCTACACAGACATCCTAGGCCACAAGCTTAGTCTAGACAATTAAATTGTAGATAGATGAGGCTTGAGGATGTTTCAAATCATGTTTTTTGAAAGCCAGTATACTTAAACTGTGGTTTACCGTTCTAGGAATTGATCCACAAAGCCTCTCCTATGGAAAGTTTATCTTCTGAGAGCGTATATTATAGTGCCTTCCTGAAAAACAGATTGCTATTTTTTTAGCATCATATCTAGTACTTGTCCAGGACTAATATTGATGGACAAATGTAGAAGTCCTTTAGATATGATTGTCAGTATATAATTCTGTACTTCTTTTTGAGTACTGAGGTTTCTGCATACTGAGGCTTAAAACCCCTCTGCTGCTTTGTCAGGAATATTTTACACAAAGTGGCAAAGCAATTTGTCTACAGTTAAGTATGTCAATTGCTAAACATTATTTAGCGACAAAAAGACCTGTTAGAGTGTAGCACAGTGGAAAGGGACCTGGGGGTCCTTGTGGACAGCAGGTTTACTATAAGCCAGCAATGTTCCCTTGTGGCTAAGAAGGCCAATTGCATGCTGGGGTGTATTAGAAGGGGCGTGGTTAGTAAGTTGCGGGAGGTTCTTCTCCCCCTTTACTGTGCCCTGGTGTGCTCACATCTGGAATATTGTGTTAAATTCTGGGCCCCTCAGTTCAAGAAGGACAGGGAATTGCTCGAAAGAGTGCAACGCAGAGCCACAAAGATGATTAAGGGAATGGAGCATCTCCCTTATGATGAAAGGCTAAGGGAGCTGGGTCTCTTTTGCTGATAGAAGAGGAGATTGAGGGGTGACCTCATTAATGTTTATAAATATGTAAAGGGCTAGTGTCAGGAGGATGGAGTCAGGCTATTCTCAGCAATGTCCAATGATAGGACAAGGGGCAATGGGTACAAACTGGAGCATAGGAGTTTCCAAAGAAATTTAAGGAAAAATCTTTTTCATGATGAGGGTGACAGAGCAATGAAACAGGCTGCCCAGAGGAGTTGTGGAGTCTCCTCTGAAGACATTTAAAACCCACCTGGACATGTTCCTGAGTGACCTGCTCTAAGTGGTCCTCCTCTGGTGGGGGGGATGGACTAGATGATCTTTTGAGGTCTCTTCCAACCCTTAACATTCTGTGATTCTGTGGGTTCACTTCAGGGACATCTGCACCCAGTGGGGCCAGTTTATGCCTTTTGGAAGAATTATTTTAAAAAATATCTATTAATTGTCAAATTTCTGAATTACAGAAAGCTTTATGCACAGTTTGCATTATAAGTAGAACCCCTGACAAAAAAAAAATTATATAGAAATAAGGACATGTTGGAAGAAAAAATAAACTTTAAGGACTTGAAGATGTGCTGATGAAAAGCACTGTAGAAGAGATTGGTACTTTATTATTAATGTAACAAATCGTTCAGTTTACTATATGAAAGATTCACTACAAAGAACGAAAATACACATATAGCTGTGTTTACAGGTACACGTGCAGAAGGCTGTCTTTGATTTCAAATGAAGTCATGCACACATGCATATGGACAGAATTTAAACCTAAATTATTAATTTTTATAAAATGGTCTTACTGGCTCTCAGCACCAAAAAAATTGTGAACTGCCTACAGGAGTTTGTATTTCTCCACTGAGTGTGTAGGCAGCTTCTGTCTTCTAACTGAAGCCCTTCTTTGCACCTGTTAAAATTTCAAAGGAAGATTTCAAAGTGTGTGGACAATATTCATAAGTGCAATGCACCCTTGAGTATGGTGGTATATGCAATTGGTCACAAAAGTCAGGCCATTGGATCACTCAGCAACAAAGGTGGGGGTGATGAAATTTCATCTGTATGAGTTCTCTAAGTCTTCTACTTGACCTGTTTCCATTATTGATGAATGAGGAATGCCTGGCCTGAGTCACACTGTTCTGTTCAGAATATGCTTGGAAAACAATCAGTTCAGTAATAAGCATGATGCTTCCACCTTGGAAAATCAGAGAAGGCACTGCAAATGTTTCCAGGCTCTTCACTCCCTTTCTGCTTCTATGTTTTTGTGCCGTAGTAAAGACCAATCTTCATCTAGATGTGTGACCTTTTTAATTGGTATTGCCCTTGGTTTTTTTGAAATGTACATTGTTATCTGCATTACAGGGTGTAACTCTGTACAAGGTGTACTCTGAATCTCATCCGTGGTTTTCTTAAGATTTAAGTTTTGAGAAGTGTGGAATGAAAGAGGTAGGCAGTATATATTGTGTGTATATATGCAAGGAAAAAGGTTAAAATGATCAGTTTTAGATCTTCATCCTACCAGATCGTATTTTATACAACTGCTGTTTGATTCAAATCACGACTTTAAACTGTATTGCCTCAAAGCTTAAAGAGACAATATTGTTAAAAGAGGATAAATTACTAATTGCTTGCCAAAGTACATTAGGTGGCAGAGTGCAGACAGTTAAATTTCACCATCACAGTCTTCACGTAATATTTAAGATGGTTTAGTCTACATTCTGTAAGTAACTGTACAGGTATTTAAGCACTGTGGTGTGATCTTATTAACCTGAACAAAATGGGATCATATCAGTGCTTATTAGAAGATCTGCAAGATATGTTGGTGGCTGTGTGGGGCTATTAGGAGCTGACATGATTATGCTGAGTCAGGATGCTGGTCTTAAAATCTACAGTTTGGTTGGACATGTTCAGAAGACATCAAAAGTAGAGTTCTTGTGCTGGGGATATTAAGGATCTCTTGGACCTTTCTGCAAGGAACATTAAAAAAAAATTTCAATGCACATAATCGTAGTCTGTTTAGTTTACCTTGTTTCTTTGGCTAAACCATCTCACTTGTCCTAACCAGTAGCTTACTAAAGATTGGCTATGTATGACAAAGTAAAGGTACAGTGCCTTGGTGAAGTCACCTCAAATGTTCCTTCCTTCCACGGCAGAAGAAATCTGAAGCTTCCTTGTTGACAAAATTATTTGTTGATCTCTTGTCAAAAAGTTTTAATAGAACTTAAATGTAATGTTATTTCAACATATTTGTGTGCTATCTCAGTTTGGAAACATGTAAACTTTTCAAGATGCCATACTTTTATCTTTAGATTGATGCCTATCAATCAGTTGAGTTGAAATTGTAGGCCTTGTTCTTGAATCTGAAAGATGCAACTCATAAGTTGAGTTAAAAAAAGATTTCAGAAAAGTTTATACAAACATTTTCTTTCATTAAAGTACAAGGAAACTAAATAATATTTATCATCTTTGGTTTTAAATATCAAAAATTATGTAAGAATTCTTCAATTTATAACATTTCTAGGCAGAATTACTTTTCCATACTGCATATATGATAATGATGTTGATGATGCAGTCCTTTATTTCCAAAGACTGTGAATATGAAAACTTAACAGTTTTTAGTAATTATACATCAATATGATTTACAGTGCAGACTTGGCATTAGGATCTTGGCTAGCGCATAGTAACATGTAATTGTAGCATTCACTTATTCAATTCAGAGTCTTTTTTGTTTTGTATTTCAGACTCTGGAGAGGTTTCAAACTAAAATGAAACATTACACTAAACATGAGGTGCTTCAAAGTACAATGTCACTTTGAAACTATCTAAGCAGATGAACCAAAACCAAAAAGAATTGTCTTTACAGCATGAAGTCATTACCATTTCCTTTTTGGAGTTCTACAATGAAAAGTCATGTAAGTAGCAGTAAATCCTACATGTTTGACTACACTAGCTAATTAGCAAATAATTATGCCATGGCATTTTGTCAAACTTGCTGGTGTTCCATTAATGTGCATTTCAGATTTAGTACATAGAACATTAGGTTATTTCTTATAATTTGTTGCTCTTGTCATGTGATTTGGATATTTTCTATAATAAATAAATAAATACAGTTGATATATGAGATAGAATATTTCCGTGTTTAATTAGTTTTGAAAAGTGTAGACAAATTAATTACCACAAAACTCTTTGCAATGCTTATTTCCTTTTCCTTTTTCAAAAAACTGACAAGTAGTTCAAGCTGAGATAATTTTCTGATACTTCTCAGCCATCCACAGTTTCCACTGGTCATATGAGAAACTGCAAGCTACTTTTAAGTGTAAAAGAAAGGAGTGAATCCTTCTCTCTGGCTATTGATTCAGATTAAGATTGCTCCAGCATCTGTAATGCTCCCTCCAGGGTTGATATGATAGTGATTTATTGAATTTGGAGTTGTCAGAAACTATTTTTTTTTTACATTCCTTTACACATACACAAATCTGGGCACAAATGGACAGTAGAAATAAAGAATCAGTGGTGCAAAGTAATTAGTACATCTATTGCATTTGACATTTCCTTATCAGAGTCTTTTCTGACACTCTGACTGCCCTCCAGATGCTCCATCTTTATATAATCAGTTACAGAGGGCAGATTGTAAAGGTCTAAACTTATCTTTGCTTATGTTGTATTAGGCAAATTCTAAATTTAGAATGAAAGTAGCAGGAGCCTAGAGCAATTCTGCTAAAACCAAGCTCAAAAGAGAACATGCTCACATTATCTCTAAGTGCTATGAACTTGGACCAAAGTCTAAGAAATATGATATTTGCATCAGCAAACTTTATTTTAGCATTCTGACCTGCAAATCAGAATATACTTTCATGAAGAGAATGTAGTTTTATGTACTACCACTGCAGGTTCAAACTATGCGTACTATAATATGTCCTGGGTTTTGCACACTAGAGCATTCTTACCTTCTCATGCTCCTTCAGAGGAGAAGGTCTTTGTGTGAGAATACATACCTTTCATTTGCAGGAGGACCAGTGTCTGCTCTTCAAAAACTGAATCAGGAAAGTTCAGTGGCATTGAAAAGATTCCTGGAAGAAGTCAGGACTGTATATCATGCCTACCATTTACCCTATGTACAGTTCATGTCCCTGTAAATATCTGTGGTACTATTCTCTCTCCCACAGTGGTTTTTATAATTTTTATATTTATACAATCTTTCTCTGTTTCTTTCTCATTCTCTTTTTCTCTTTCTTCCTTCTTCATTCTCCATCTCCTCCCTCCTCGTCCTCCTTCTCTTTTCATTTTAATTACTAATCTTGAAATATGATTCTTTTAAGATCTGTAAACAATTTTCTAAGGATAATATTCTTAAACAGCATCAATGAAAATAAAAAATGAAACCAAAACAAAAAGCAAACTTGGAAGGAAATGTCAGAAATCATAGCATTTATAAGTATTTTTTGACATGAGATCTTTAATTTCATTTTTTATTTTATTTTTGCTACTTATTATTACACTAATGGAGTGTAAGACAGACATATAACATTAATGAAAAGTAATGAATCTTATGAGTGGGATTGATAGTATCTAATCATCTTTATTACAATTCCTAGATAGTCAATGCCATTCTGTAACAGGGTCTCCACATTCAGAGGTAAAATACATGGTGACTTTTTTCTTAGTTAACTATGAACAGATATATTCCAGTAGTTTTCTGTTTTAAACATTATGACAAAATAATTCACATATTTAAGCAGAAGACAATTTATTTTAAAATTGTAAAGTACTGGAGAAATTTAACAATTTTAAAAAGTTTTAATAGCTTTTCCTCTTTATTCAAATACTACCACAACATGTTACAGGAAGTTTTAAATTAAATATTATCATGCATTAAACAGCAGTTATATTTTACAAGGCAATTTCTAATTTAGCATTATTAAGAAATCACTATAGTCTATTATTTAATGTTACATTCCAAGAAATTGAGGGGTTTATTAGAAACTTTCCAATAAAATATTAGAATTGTAGCCATAGCATTTGAGTAAGTGTGCAATTAATATGATGTTTACAATTAACATTTTACAATTGTGCAATACTTGTGCAATAATTGTAGAAACTTAAGGGACCTTAAAAATATGACACCCATTCCTCCCCGCCCCCGCAAAGGGCAGTGGGCACTTTCCACCAGACTAGGGTGCTCAAAGGCCCATCCAACCTGGTCTTGAAAAGTTCCAGGAATGAGGCTTCTCTGGGCCACCTGCTCCAATGTTTCATCACTCTCATAGTGAAGAATTTCTTCTTTACATCTATTCTAAATCTTTTCTTTTTCAGTTTAAAGCCATTATCCCTTATCCTATCACTACATGCCCTTGGAAAAAGTCCCTCTCTGGCTTTCCTGTAGATGCCTCTAGGTATTGAAAGGCTGCTATAAGCTCTCCCCAAAGCCTTTTCTTGTCCAGGCTGAACAACTCCAACTTTTGCAGCTTGTCCTCTTAGGAGAAGTGCTCCAGCCCCTTTATATCTTTGTGGCCCTACTCTGGACTCGTTCCAACAGGTCTATGTCCTTATGCTGGTGGCCCCAGAGCTGAATGCAATATTCTCATTTGGATCTCACCATGGCAGAGTATAGTTAAACTAAACTAAGCAGAGTATGCTGTGTGTGTACATGTAATTATACATACTTCAAATGTCTTATTATATATATCTTGTTTAGAGCACAGATGTGTTTCTTTCTGTCTTTCTGATGTATATTAACATTTTTGCAAAATTTACCCTGAAAAATTATAATTAATCATGCTATTTAGGAATTCCAGAATTTAGGAAATATATTGTTTAATCTGATCGTTTTTCTCTTATTATACTCCAGTGTGGATTTCCAGGAAGTGGATTCACTTATATAAAAAGAAAATAGTGTAAATATGCACGACAGCAAAATATTTCTGTCTTCAAATCATGCTTCAGACCTTTTTCATTTGAAAATGCTGATTTGTGTCAACAGTGAGACTACACGTGCAAAGAAATTAAAAATCTACAGCCTGTTTTTGGACATAACTCCATGCACCTAACATAAATCTGAAAATGTGTACATTATTCAGCTCTGGCTGCGGAGTTTTGGAGAACAGCTAAATATGCAAATTTGTCACTCAACAATACTAGGAAACATTTTGCTGCATTAACAAAAAAATCCATCTCACTTAATTTTATAGCTGTTGAATTAAAAATAGGTAGTTGGATTTACTCTATATGCAGCTGGAGAATGAAGAAACATAAAACAAGTATGTGCATCTGTGTGTGTATGTGAAGGAGAAAAGAGGAATACTCTTTTTCTGTTGAAGGTGAGTATCTGTATTGAAGATTGGCAAATTAGCTGTTCCAAAATGTGGAAATTCAAGACAACTAGCTTGTAGTCAAGACAGTCATCTGGAAGATAATCAGATGAAAAACTTACCTCAACACGGCAATCAGTGTTTCATTTTTTTTTAGCTGAAAGACTTAAGCTAGCAAATTACATGATAAAGACAGTTATTAAAAAAAGAACCAAACCCTTCAATTATACAGCTTAATATCAAGAAGAATCTAGGGGAGTTATGTAGGTTGACATCTCTTTGTTGATACAGTAGTTGTAGGAGGATTGTTTCTTAGTCTAACTCTGTTGACAAGAGTAGACCAAGGCAGTAGCTATTGGTGATTTATTAAGAAAGGGGCTAGACAAATTCTAGCAGAAAAATCTATTGATGGCTATTAATCATGGTATGACAGGCAGAGTATCCTTAGGAACTATCACTTTTTTTAAACTCTTTCTATACCTAAGCACCCATTACAGCTATTGTAAGAGATAGGTTAGAACATTAGATGAACACCTTGGAAGAATTCTTCCAGCTATAGATTCAGACTCCTAACTTTGCATATCTCCAGAGCAGCTGTCTTCATTTTAGATACAAGTTTAAGCTCCCATTTATAGTGACTGGAGAACTAGTCAAACAGACTAGAGTATCATTTTGCTGACCTGCATCTGCTTTCAGTTGTAACAGCAGTTTGTTTTTTGCCAGTACTTACTGACAGATCATTTCCTAACTACCCCAAAGCTATTACTTGTATTCTCTGTATTCTCAGTTTTTACTACAAAGAAAGCAAATCTCTAAACATATTGTTTGTGAATTGAATACAAACAATGCAAAGATATGTGATGGAAGAATGAAAAAACTCTTAGAGACTTGATGCATCCTTCCCCCTACATAAAGAGTGAGTAGATAAAGATACTTGCAGAAGAATGTTCAGAGAAAAATTGAAATTCAACAGAAGTCACCACTCTTAAATCTATTTGTTCCAGAAAGCTTTCTGAACTTCTGCACTTTAATTAGGATTTTTACATAGATGATGTGAAAAAACTTTTCCTCTCTACAGTTCAGATATTGAGGATTACAGCCTTCTTATTAATTTTCTGGAGAGAAAAGCTGTCTAACAGTGCCAAAAATTAGTGCATTTTTTAACGGTATAATCAGTTAATTTTCAGCCAAGCCTTCAAGAGCCAAAGGTAGGAACCTTTGCAGGCCTCTAGGCATAACTAAGGAGAATCAAATTTGTGGAGCTAACTAAAGCCAAGAGGCAATGCAGTCATATTTTGAATGAACTTAGTGATGGAGCCTGGATATACTATATCCAATTTCTATCTTGCTTTCTTCTTTTTACTGCTGTCATTTTTGCTTTGCTATGCCCTTATGTTATTTTTTCATAGTATTGATTCTGTTCAGTGACTAATGAAATGGCTGGTGTGATTATAGTATATATCATGATAGTAAAATAACAAAATAATAATATATACATGATAATAACATGGATAATACCTGAGAGAAAGGTGAAAAATATAGGGAAGAAACAACACAAACTGTGAAATGTTTCTCTCTCACCATAGTTACAATTACAAGGAATGTCTAGGTGCTTGTGTCAGCAAACATTCATCCCTATGGAGAAAGTTGCTGCTTTCACAGTGAGACAGATTTCTAGATACAGCAAAATAAAAGTTTATCTTCTGTACAAGTGTCTTCTGTTTAAATAATAAATGCTATTGCTCTTCTCTTAAAGTCCGTAACCACTAAATCTGTGTAACTGAGGATTCAGTATCCCATCTTATCTCTTATCATTGGCCAGTTTTAATATCCTTTATCTCCCCAGAATATTTGTCAAGGGCTTAGAAATCATCTTCATGGTGCAAAGCAATACACTGTTGAGGATTTTAAATGAGTGAATTTCTCTCTGCATAAATAACATTGGAAGAAAGGTACCCTTTTTTTTTTTTTCTTTAATACTATTTGGTTAATTAACAGGCACATTAGGTTAACGTGTTAACTGTGGTAATCTACAATAACTAGGAGATTCTCTCCCTGTATTACTTTAGTGGAACACAGAACATGGTGGCACTGATCTAATAAAAAATAAGAGCTCATTAAAACTTCACATATTCAGAGTGTTTCACTAGTATTACAGACATCATTGTTTACCTGTGGCCATTTAACATGGCCAACTTATGAGCTCCTGATGGCCTTCTGACTTTAAGTTATCAACAGTCATGCCCTCCCATAAACCCCTTTAGTTGAACTCTTTAGATTTGGACAAAGGATGATATCATATATGGTCATCAAGAATAACTGGATACAGAGTCAGGTCTTGAAAAATGTATTCAATATTTGCTAGTGTCATCTATTATTTCAGATACACCCAAATGCATCTAAAATATTGTTCAAAGTACCACTATGGGCTTTAAATGTTTACCAGATAAGAAGAAAAAAAAAAAGGCTTTTTGGTGATTGGAGAAAAAAAATCTTTTGTGCTCTGTGCTTGAGTGTGAGTAGATAAAGTATCACTGTGTTAGATCTTTTGCTGAGAGCTTTGTAACTTTTAGATGACAAAAAAAATTGCATGCATGAAAGCATTTCAACACTGAAAGTAGGTTAGATGGCAGGGTTAGCTGGTGTCTCAGATAGAATAAAACAATTCTTGAGACTTGACTGGTGTTTGGATACCTCTGATAAAGTGCAGATAAATACATCCAAGTTTTCCATCTAGATCATCTGGATTTGTTTTATCATGAAGGTGGGGAAAGAAGAATTCCTATTCAACTAATCCTAAAGAAAATATCTAAAATACATAAGAGTGATATAGACAAATTGGTCAGATAAATTGAGATTTGAGCCTGATTTTATTATTTTATGATAAAGGATAGGGTGATCCATACAGATGTAAAAGTTAAAACCCTAAAAAGTTGAAGTAGACAAGATCAGTCTGACTCAGCCTTTCTGTTAAATCATAACCAAACAATCTTTACGTGATTCAGTCTTTTCATCTGATAAACAATGCCATTGATAATATTAAGACACTTCTAAGTCCTACCTTTTAACATTGGTTAGTGTGCTACCCATGGACTAGTGACAATTTGATAGCTGGATCCGGCACTGGATTTGAAAGATCTCACAAGTATAGACCACAGGGATATAATTATTATAGATATCTCCCTTCTGCTCTATTTTATACCCCCACGTAGATCTTTTGAGTGAATTTTATAACACATGGGATTTGGAGAAACACCATAGAGATACAGGTACAACACTAATGTATTTAATGCTTGTTGACACATTTATTGACATCAAATAATAATCTCCTGTAATGGTTTTGGCTGGGATAGAGTTAATTTTAGTCACAGTAACTTATATGGTGCTTTGGATTTTTAACCAAAATAGTGTTTGATAACACACTAACATTTTCGCTGTTGCTGAACATTGCTTGCACAATATCAAGGCTTTTCTGTTTCTCACACCACTGCACTAACGAGTAGGGCAGGGGGTGCACAAGAAACTGGGAAGGGACACAGCCAGGACAGTCAGCCCCAGCTGACCAAAGGGATGTCCCACACCATATGACATTATGCTCAGCTCAGAATTAAAAGCTGTGGGGAAAAAGGAAGGGTGGATGTTTGGAGTTATGACATTTGTCCTGCCAAGTAATGGTTGTGCATGATGAAGCCCTGCTTTCATTCTTGAAAATGGCTTCACACACAGCTTTTGCCTCACCTACTAAACTGTCTTTATCACAACCCGCGAACTTTCTCAATTTTAATTTTTATGTGAGCAAGCAGATGTGTGGTGTTTATGTGTCTACCAGCACAAAAGCTCTTAAGAACTAGAAGGGAAAACTGGAAAAAAATAGCATTATGTCATGAAAAGTTCTCCTAAGGATTTAGTTTTATTGTTCAAGAGGGAACAAAAATGTCCAGATATAAAAATGAAATATGGATGACATTTCTTAATAACATGTCACACTTGTTACTGATTCTTTTAAACATATTTTCTTATGTCTGTGACTTGTCTAACTTTGGCCTTGAAAGTTCCAGCACATCTGTAAGTGTTAAACACAACTGAAGTATATATTTTGTTAACAGAAATGAGTGTTCCACTTTCCACATTAAATATCTATTAAGAAAACATCCACACCTAACAAAATGAAGTCAAGCTGCCATTTGACACACATATACTCCAATCCATATTCATTTATCTCAGAAAAGATTGGGAATATATAATAATTTTGTCATATGTTCTAGGAAAGTTAACAAAGCTAGACTAAGATTGAAAGCTCACTGCCACAGTACTTACAGAGAGAAATGATAAAGGAAAACTGTGCTGTTTAGGGTTTACACAACATTGAGAGTGACTGCCTCCTCTACAGTCTGCTGGGTCTTCTGGTCTGAAATCCATTCAACCCACCAAGAATTACTACAATGTCATGGATATGGCCCATTCCCTGTCCAGAATAACTTGTCATGGCAGGGTATCCAGTTACAATTTTCATGCTAATTGCATCATAACAGTTGTATAGAAGATGAATAACTAGGGTTGTCCGAGTCTGTGCAAAGGATTTGTATTGCTAGAGGGGATTTTCTGTGCTTCTTAAAGGATTAACAATATAATTAAGTCTTGGAATAAACCATTTGGTAAAGCAATTATCTTCATTTCAACCTAAAAGTAACCTAAGGTCATTATAGTCTATTCAAATCACAGAATAGTAGGAGTTGGAAGGGACCTCTGGAGATCATCTAGTCCAACCCTCTTGCCAAGGAAGGTTCATCTAGAGAAGTTTGCACAAGAACGCATCCAGGCAGGCTTTGAATATCTCCAGACACAGAGACTCTACCACCTCTTTGAGCAACCTGTTCCATTGCTCCATCAGAAGTTCCTCCCTGTGTTTAGATGGAACTTTCTATATTCAATTTTGTGTTCATTACCCCTTGGCACTGGTCACAACTGAAAAGAGATTGGTCCCATCCTCCTGACATCCAGCTCTTTAAGTATTTTACACCTTGAAGTATTTATAAGAATGATGATGCTGAGTTGAATTAACATTTATTTAATGGACAACCACGTTCTAAAATAGGTCACAGGGTAACTTTATTTCTTATTACAATGACAAGGGCACTATAGACAGTACAAGGGACAAACATACTAAAGTCTTCACCTGGTAGAAGTAGTACTGCACTCTAAAGAAACACATAGTCCAGGATTTATTACTTGAAATAATGTGCATAATACTCACAGACATATTTGTATCAATAAAACCACAGAACCTGGTAAATCATTATTTGGACCGTGCTACTCTGAAAAGCTTTCAAAGTTGCTGATAAAAAAGCACATAATTGAAGGGGGTTTTTTTTATATATAAATAAGGGTTAGTTACTGTAGAGAAAATAGCAGAAGTGTGGAATGTGCCTTTGGGATGGTTTTGTTTTAAAATTCTAGCTACATTAAATTTGTGATCTAGTTAATCTAATTAAAAATGTGTACTACAGCATGTCAAGAGCATCAAACAAAATAAGAAATCATACTGAGGACATCTTGTAAACAGTATAATATTGCAATGTTAGATACATTTTAATGACAAACAAATAACAACATTTTGTAATATTATCCTCAGCAGAAGGGAGGGAAGAATAAGCCCAATATTTGTATGTGTCTGTCACACAGAGACATGGGCACACACTCTCCTGCCTGATTCATAGATCCTTCACCTGGGAGATAAGAAATATGGGCTTGAATCCTCTTCCTCTGAGGAAAGAATTTTTCTCTGCAGTTGCCTACTATGGAAAAATGGATGGCAGTTGCAGACATTGATTAAAAGGAAAGCCATTGTCTTCACTTTGGACATTCATGTCACTGGAATGGGTCAGTGCCATTAAGTGGCATAAATCTCAAAAAGAAATATATATAGATTTAGGACCCTGACTGCTAAGATCTGAGCAGGAACATAATGCAAAACACCAATGCTTAGGAAATCCAGGCAGCCACTGAACTGGAGGTTTTAGATTCCATTTTCTGATTTAGGCAGTTCAATCTTCCTCAGTCTTGCCTTTGACACCTTATTTTTCCTTGTAATCTTAACCATCATCTTTTAACCAGCCTCTGTTTCTTTCTTCTCAGAGAGCAGAGACATAAAATTCTGAGTAGCAACTGATTGCATGATACTGTCTTTGACTAGATGAGAAGAAAATCAACTTGCAGAGCACAGACAAGATCAGTTATAGCTGGTTTGTTTTGTTTTTTTTTTTTAACAAGGTATATTTCCTTCTGCCATTCCTCTTTTTTTCACAGTATCCCTTTTCATGGAGGCATAAAATGGTACTTAATACACCATGGGCAATGGTTCTTAAAATGAAACAACATGATTTCCATTCAACCAAGAAAAAAAAATATGATTGATGTTCTGTAACTGAATTACATGAATGAAGGTCAGAGTGTAGCTTTCATGCTTTTGTGTCATATTTGTATGAAAGGTAAAACTTAATACGGATGCTGGGAAATTTGACAATGTTTCATTAATCTTTCAAGCTCATGGAATCTCAGGTCCCAAGGATAAATGCATACACTAAGTGTTCCCAAACTGCTTCTTATTACTAGGGGTCCGACATCACATATATGAAGTAATATAGCTGTAAAAAAAAAATAGGGACCACTTTTGCATATCTAATAATCATTCCTGGATATCTTTAAATTCACACGTATTGCAGAAGGAATAACAGTGTAAAGTTGTGCTTTCAGATCAGACACTAGGAAATGATACTGCTTTTCCTGATCATTTATTTTTTTATCTCATCAAATGTTTTAAGTCTTATCAAGTTGTCTCTATGTGCCATTTGAATTAACAGCTGTATGATAAAAAAGATGTTGCAGTGAGGCTGCAAGAGAACATAATATGAGATCATGGTGAAGTTGGGCACAGTCGTAATAGTTAAGTGCCAAATAATGCAAGTAGTGCCTAAGATCTCAAATTTTATTTTGCACTTTTTTGATTCTGCTGCCTTTGTATGCAAGATGACCATGCCAATGCAGAGTTAAAATGACCCAAAGGCATCTCTAAAATGAAAATACAGATGGAAGATTGTAATCATGCCCTGTTTCCCCTACTCTGGTGGCAGAAGTGAGAATATTATAATTCATAACCCCTGATATGAGCAGAATTCTTTACTATAAAGCAGTGATAATCAAGGGAATCTGAGTGTTTCCTTTGGAAATATGTGACTCAATGGTACAGGTCATTCCTCTACAGACTAGACTGGTTTAAAAGTAAAAGGCCAGGCTTTTTTGTTTTTTTTCTATTTTCCAATATATTTTTTTTTATTCAGACACAGATGATGTGGAACTTCTAAAAAAGAAAAAGTACTAGTGCTAATGCAGCTCTTTGTTCTTTCATTTTGTCTCTGGCCATTGTGTCAGCTTTTGCATACTTCCACCCATGTAATGTGAAGGAATGTTAAATCTGAGATCTGTAACACTTTGTCAAGTGATTTGTTTGATTTTATGTCCCTATCTTATAATTTAGGTCAGAATAACCCATCCCTATGTAACAAGTGAAAGAAGCAATCTTTTTATCGCTAGCATAAGGTGTTCTCTGTCTTACTACATTGTAAAATGAATATTCTTATGTAAATATATAATCCAATGAGAATAATTCACTGAGATTTACTTTAAATCTAGGTGGAAAATAACCAAGACTTATACACTATTTATTTATTTTTTAAAATTAATATTGTCATTAAATAAATGAAATTACCCTAAATTTTTCCTTCCTTCCTTCCTTCCTTCCTTCCTTCCTTCCTTCCTTCCTTCCTTCCTTCCTTCCTGTTTTTGTTTTTGTTTTCCTATCAGTGTAAGAAAAAACATTTTTTCAAATGTCAATAAGAATGTACTCAAATACTTTAGTCATAACTTCATAAAACTCACAATCTCTACTGGCATACACATATCCATTTATATTTGAAATAACATCTACATCTATGCTATCATAGTATACAGCATTTTTTCCACAGTTGAAATTTTAGTTCCAAATTAGGAAGGCTTGCATCCTTTCTTCAGTCGCCATTATTTGAATATGAAATGAATTTGAACGCATCATCTGTGATGATAAAAAAGTAAAGATAAACATTAAAAATATTTTCATTCTTTGTGGGTGTTACTTTGAAAGCTTCAGAAGATGTTATTTTAGGGTATTAGAAAATATTTGATATAGCTATTCAACATTTACTTGCATTTCAACATTCAAAAAGATGATTTCAAAACTTGAGCTTTCTGAATAACACTGATATTTCCTCCTCCTCCATGTTTGCATTTAAGAATGATGGAATTGATCAGGATTGCTGTGAATTAAGATGCTTTTGCACCCATCTCTAATCACCAGACCTGCAGCTTCCCATAAAATGGAACTTTAGAGATTGAATTGCTGCTATAACTTCCATTGGTAGTTTTTGTATTTTAACATGACACTCCATTATAGTTAGTTATTCATGCTGAAGTCATTAGATATTTATGTGAAGTAGCATATTATTACTTCTGTTGCTAAACAGCAATTATTTTGAATAGTTTGGGTTGTTATTAAATGACGACAATTTTTTAACTGTTTTAATTTTCTATATGCTAAAGTCTATATGCCTGTTCAGCACTTTTTCTGCCTTCCTACTCTTTCATCTTTTTTTTTTTTCTCCTTCACTTCATTTTGTCTTCATGACTGACAAGAATTGGAACTGGATTTTCAATGCAAACGTTCATGAACACAGTTGATTCAAAGATTTACTGTCTCGGGTAATAGGTAAAGGTTGGCATTCCAAATTCTTTTCATGTAAGAAGTCTAATTCCAGCTACACGCCTTCCCTCCCTCACTATGTGCTTCTTTGAGCTTAGCACTAGGAATCTAATTTGTAGAAACAACTGTTTGGATAGTACAGGACCAGTGGGACCTGGAATATTTAGTGGTCTGCAAACAATGCCAAATTTATAATTTCAAGCTCAGTTAAGAGTTTATAAAAGGTTGATCTATTTGTAACAATCAACCATTGCATAGCTACGTTGCACTGCAGGTTTTATGTCTGCAGCCTGCACATTTCCCTAAAATAAAATGCAAACGAATAGGGCATTAATGGGCTTTTTTTCTACCACTGATTTAACAGATAAAAAGGAGTTTCACTCTCTTTGCTTTTGTGTGTGTGTGTGTATGTGTGAGGTTTTTGTTTGTTTGATTGTTTTGTTTTGTTTTTGTTTGTTTCTGTTTTGTTTTGTTTACTTTATTAGAGGCTTCTCTGTGAAGACTGAAATTATTTTAGTGAGCTTCGGTGAGTCACATCTCTCCTAACTTCTTGTATATACTATATGGCACAAATATAATTTCTCTTCTGTAGGGACTTGGGACTGCTTGATAGAACTTCTCCCATAATCTGAATTTTACTCCTGTTGCAAAAGAAGAAAGGTAATTATAAAGTTCCGTGAAAAAGAGAATGTTAGGTAACAGTATTGCACAAAGCTTTAACATTTGGCCTCAAAGTCTGTCCTCAGCAGAACTCCTTGACTGCATGACTCAGTTGTAAACAACAGATTTATCAATCAGCTTCATGACATGTTTAAGTTTTAACTTTACCTTAAACTGTCTGCCCCTGTCCACAACTTCTCTGGAACACACTAGAGCACATAAACATAAATGCAGACAAATAAAAGGTATAACTAATTTAATCATGTAACAGCCAGTTATGTGCATAGAAGATGATATTGAAACTGTCTTTCTTAACAGGATGGGAACCTTTGAGAAGAAGGTGAATTTCAACTGTTTTTCCAGTCCCAATGCCTTGTGCACTGTTAAAGAGAAAAATTAAGAGTATTTTTGCCATAAAATTATTTTTATGGCAAAATCACCTCACTACTGGTAACAACATATCAAAATAACTACATGCCTTCTGATTTAAAAAACAAATAAACAAAAACCCTTAAATGAACAAACTTTAATTTGGAAGACTCATTAAAATAAACATTTTTATTTAACTACATTGCAATCCTTTTATGTTGCAGTCCTCTGGGTATGTATACATACATGCTTTTTCTGAAAACTGAAAACTCTTGGTGGTTCACTGCTGTTGTAGAACATTGAAATTTCCCAGCTTGCTAAAAGCAATAGTTTTATTTAATATTTTTCTTTTTTTTTTTTGTCTCTGTAGTTTTAACCAAATGTTATTATGTAAACTGCAAATAATTTTAAAAGGCCTATTTATTTTTATGTTTTTGTGGTAATATTTTTGTAAGAAAGTCCTAAGCTTTCTAATATCTCATACTATTTTTTGCTACATCAACCACTATCTTTTAGTTCCTTAACTGCAAGCAACTTCTTTCCCATCCCTGTGTTGTGTCTCTGAGGACAGACTCTGAGTCTGATGGTTTCTCTCCTGGAATGCTATGTTTGCTAGCAGAAAATCGCATTATCTCCTTCAGTCTCCATTTCTGCTCTGTTTCTCCATTTCTGTTGATTGTACACACTCTTTTAACTGCTTCTGCCTGTTTTCCTTCTTTTCTCCCTGTCTATTTGCACAGCTCAGATTTTTCAGTGGACTTGGTGACCTTTTAGTCATTGTGTATTCAGGTTGGTTAGGCACAGTGTTTCTGAGACCAAATAGGTAAACTCGAGTGGAGTGCAACAACTGCTGTTTGCAAAGTTCATAGTGTGTCAAGCATGATTGAATCAACAGTATCATGTGATTCAGTGTGGTCCAGATATTACTGAAGAACACCTCATGAACAGTCATCCCCTTAACTATGCTCTCAGCCCCATTTCTTTGCAGCATTGTCCCTGCTTAAATGATCAGTGGCCTTTCTTGTAATCTGTACTGTGTTAAAATAGTGCTGCCTGCTGAAAGTGCTGTACTGTGAGAAAATCTGAGATATCTTTGAATAGGCCGAGGTCCTCCAAACCAAATTTTGAAAGTGATTGACTCACAGCGTGTATCACAGTTATATTATGTCTTCATCCAAGGTATGCTTCATGCAGTCTGTCCAGCTGAGGTGTTCATGGACCATCATGTGTAAATAAAAGTCTTAATTTATCATTATCCATCATTGCCTTTTTTCTGTCTTAGCTATTTATCCACTGTCAGTCAATTTAATAGCTGTGACATCCTTAACAGCAGATCTCTAACAGTTCTGGAGAGAGCAATCATACACATGGGGAATGTACAAGATACCCTTGCATTTGCACTATCAGTTTTCCACTTCCTAATCTAATTATCTAGTTTTTGATGCCACTGATGTTGACAGAATATTGACACCTGACAGTAATAATAGGACTCTGTTAAGTATCAGCTTTCACAAAGGATGTATTAGATTTGCACTAAAAATAATGGATAAACTGATGTGAGCTTTAGTAAGAGAAGTATCATACCCTAGATGGAGTCATATACCCTCATGAATCCCACTGAGGAAAAAAGATCTGAAACTAGGAAACAATATGATCAGCAAATTCATTATATCCTTCCAAATTATTTAATGCCTCATATAAGATGAAGGATTTAATTATTCCATGGCCCACAAATAATGATCTTCTTTGCACATTTCTGTTTTTTGAATTCTTGCAATATAACTTCCACTGTTGCCCATATATATGTGTTAGTTCAAGAAACACCATGAGCAAAGATAAAATATGCTACCAAAAACTTTGTCAAAAACTTTGGTCATTTTAATTGAGCACAGTGTTACATCAGCAGTCTTCAAGCCCCTTACCAGAGTTTCATGTGTGTCCCCATTCCCCAAACTACAGAGAAAAAAACATTAGAATAGTAAACATTCCAACACATGACCATTTTTCTAAAAGTTATTTCTTTCACAAAAGAGGAAAAAATTAAAATATCTACCATAATTTTCTGTGACAAATAATGGCATAAATAATGACATAAGTCTGATGGCTGGAACACCTGTCCTTTGATGACTGTCTGAGAGAGATGGGATTTTTCAGCCTGGAGAAGAGAAGGCTCTGGGGAGACATTATTACAGGCTACCAGTACTTGAAGGGGACCTACAAGAAAGCTGGGGAGAGACTTTTTACAAGGGTTTCTATTGATAGGATGAGGGGTAATGGCTTTAAACTAGAAGAGGGTAGATTTAGATTAGAAATTAGGAAGAAGTTCTTCATTCTGAGGGTGGTGAGACACTGGAACAGATTGCCCAGGGAAGTTGTTGATGCTCCATCACTGGATGTGTTCAAATCCAGGTTGGATGAGGCCTTGAGCAACCTGGTCTAGTGGGAGGTGTTCCTGCCCATGTCAGGGGGATTGGAACTAGATGTTTTTTAAGGTCCATTCCAACCTAAACCATTCTATGGTGCTATGATTCCATAAATAGGATTTCCATACTATCACGAGGTCATAAATTGAGAGTCACATATATTTTGCCTGTATTTTATCAAAATAAAAGTAAAAGAAAAAAAAGAATATGCTTCAAATTGTAAGTTTCCTAGTTATGAGTTTTCATACTGTCAATTAAAATAATTAAAAGTTTTACATGCCTATAGAAACACTTTGCATTAAAGAAGAGAAATATTTTGTGTCAAAACAAACAAACAAACAGAAAAGTGCATTTTTTAATTTTTAGAACTTATTTTCAAAATATGTATCTCTGACCTTAAGGAATTTCATGCACATAACATTGTAAAAATGCAACTATTTCTCTGACAAATATTCTTTAACACACATCACAAACTATGAAAAAAACAATAGCTATAGAAAAAAATTTCTTGTTTCAAATTCGTATACTAAAGGGGAAAATAATAAGCATAAGGTAATAAATATTAAGAGAAGTGGGAGTTATGTATCACATTATGCTTTTAGACCTTTATAATATTATGCAAATGTTTTGGAATACTACTTAAATACAGTCTGAAAGAATTTAAAGAAATTATGTAGAAATGTGTGCAAACAAATTTCATTTCCTCAAGTATGTTTGTTGACATGCTTTCTCAATCAGATGTTTATCACAGTGAAAATTTCTAGATTATTGAAAAGGAGAACTCTCTTAGGGTCATTAAAATCTGGTCTCAATTTAAGCACATCTTTGGTCTGAAGAAGATATAATATCTTCAAATATAATTTAAAGCAAACTGGACATTCAGTGTCAAACACCCAGCTGACATTCAAAGTATCAGTTGTGAAAGACAATTTGTGGGACAGATCCTTAGCTCATGTAGATTGCTGAGAATAGATTAACATCAACAGCGTGACATTGATTTATGTTGCCTTTAAAATATGAGCTGCACATCTTTGATGTCTTCTTTTGCACAGTTTGATGACATTACAAATGTTTTGAGATGTCTGTCCATCACCAAATTAAATTAAGATAAAGGAAACATGTTTGCATGTGTCTTTTCTGTGACAATTATATTTTCACTTCCCATCAGTGCCCAGTAAATTACAAAAATTTTTCTCCTGAGCACAATAAGAAATACATTTTACTAAAAGAGACCTTATATTCTAACTACACACTAGATATCAATTAAACCTCAAGTCACAATCTGTAAGTAGCTGCTGAAATTAAGCTGCTGAAATTAAGAAATGACAAGGTAAGCAGAAGAGCTTTTTTGATTCAATATTGGCAGGATTTTTACAGTACCAAAAGTCCACTGTCTTCTTTAACAGAGCTCATAGTATTACTGTTGGTTTAAAGAACGAGCATCACTTCCCCACAATGCAACAAAACCCTTTGCTCTGCTTTCTGCTCCCTTAACAATGCAGCCTTTGACAAAGTAGCAGATCCTAAAACTTCTGAGCTTTTTATCCATTCTTTCTGCTGATGATCAAAATTTCAATTCATGCTATGTGGATTGTTGGATACTATTTATAAATCTTTTCAGTGAAGAACTAGTTAAATGTCTTGACCAGCTCTCCCACTTCTTCACTTTTGCAGTCCTTGTAATCTAACAAGAATTAGTACATACCTGTGTTGATTAACCTGTAAATCTTAAAATTGGGTGGTTTTAGTCAACAGAACATTTTGCTGGCATCTCACAGAAGCATGGTGAGGGCCATATGCCTCTAGCCAGGTTCTATTCCACAGTCATCATTTAGTGTTATGTTTTCTTTTTTAAAATTTTTCTGCAAATGTCTGTAGTGTGGTAGAGCTATCATGTCCATGAGAAAAAAAAACAGAAAAACAAGGTGAGCAGACCAAACAGGATGAAGGTGCTTTTCAAACTGTTAGTTGAGTGTCTATTTTCAATTCTATTTTTAAAGACAGAATGTTAGATTATATTAAAATAAATATAACAGGATTTAGCATAGAGGTGATGCTGAGGGTACAGTAAAACTGACAGGTTTATCAATTTGTGTACACAATTTCAAGTGATCTGTGAGCCAAGTAAGGAGATCTGTGTTTCCTGAATTGTAACTAAGGCTTCTGTAGAAATCCTAGAGGTACTTCAAGCTGAGAGACTCCTGGTAGGGACATATAACTGTTGAGCTCTATCAGTCCCAAAGCCATGCCCCAGAGGAACAGTGTAGATCCATTGTGTCATATGTACAAAATCTATGGATGTTTGTATCTGAGCCAGGAACATTAAACATCATACAAGACTTGCAGCAGTAGTTCTAGACTTCTAGAACAACAAAATAGACCAGCATGTATATTAATCTAATTTTATTTTTCTTCATCTGACAAAGACTGAAACAGGAACACAAAATAACCTCTCTTTCTTCTTGGAAGAATTCCCAGCTGACAACAGCTCTAAAGGAGAGAGGATGGGTTAAACCAAATCCACTGAGAGGCAAGGATTTCTTACATTTCTCTTGCATTTAACTGAAGCCTAGACCAAAAAAAGTAATATTAAAGGTTATGTTTCATTCTGCTACAGTGGCATTTCATAACTTAGGAGAACATGAGTAAAAGTGGCCTGTTGAGATTTGACATGACAACCATTGTCATCTTGTTGAGGTACAGCTTATAGAACAGATGTCCATTTATAGCACAGTAAAAAGTCTTTAATGTCTTTTAAAATCAGAGCTTTTTAAAAGTGCATTTCTTGAGGGATCTTTCTTTTTTTTTAAAAAAAATATAAAGAATTTCCATACTTTATGGCTGCAGCTAGTGCTCCATAATGCTCTTTTTCCCACCCGTGATGTGATTATTGTCTGGGAAGTCAGAAATTAATAATAATATAAATTTCGTTCAAGGTAATTGAACAACAAACAAACCTCAGACCTCTTGCGTTTTAATAATGATTGTGGATCTTACAAATGTACTAATTAGCTTTAAGAAGGACAAAAAGTTTCTTGCAAGATCACTAAGTTGGTTTTTCACAATCCCAATACTTTCACGATTTCTAAAGCAGTAATATATAATTTAATTAAATAACTAGTGAATTAAAGTAAGTACAGAAGTTTAACTTACATTGAGCACCATAATAGTCTTAAATGTTACTTACAGATACACTCTAAGTTTTCATTTCTTCTATTCAGCCCATAAAATAATAGTAAAAATATTTATTGATTTTATCATCACTCATTGTGAATAATTATTTTGTTTTCCCAGGTTTATCTAAGATAAGAAGTTCAAAAGTTCCATGCATTCCAATTACTAAATAGTTCTGAAGTCTGGCAAATTTCTTTCTTTTTCTAATTTTGAAAGAGTAGCTGAAAAAGTAAAGTCTTGTATGTAACCTCGCTTCAACCTTACTTAAGGATTTGTTTATGCCTCATTGACTTTAATATAATTAAAGTGTGCGTTAAGTCCTAATATGTGCTTATAGATCTTTCTGAATCATAGCTAAGATAGCAGAATAACCAAATCTGTTATTTCATATACATAGTCCTGTACTTGGTTCTTATTTTGCAAGGACAATATGTCCTTTTTTTCATCCTGTTGGGGTCTACCACATCCTTTCTTATTAACTGATCATCAAGGGATTAAACAGAAATGGGTATGAGTTAATAATGCCAAACATATACATTAGCAGAAGATTTTAAAGGAATAAATGAAAGGTTTAAAATTCAAATTGTCTCTAAATGTGATGTAACTGTTTTTTTTATGCCTTAGAAAATATTCTCCATTATAATATTTCAGCTTGCTATATAGAAGTGGCTGTGGTTTCAGGCAATTAGGAAAGCTGAAGCTTGTGTTTTTTGAAGTGAAAAGGTATGAACAGTGGCTGTTCTGTTACATAATAATAGATCTCCCATTAAACCATGCAAAATAGAAGCATATAGGAAAAATAAAACAGATACAACTGGGATAGATATTACAATTATTATTAGATTTATTATTAGATTTATTATTATTTATTTATTAGTATTGCAATAGATACTACAAGCATTGGATAGTAAATGGTAGTTTGTAAAGCACACCACAAAATTTAAAACTATCTGGTTTATGTCCTTCAAAAATGGGATACTTGCATTACATTAAGGATCTAAATATCTCAATACAGAACTCTGGGTTACCATTAGCTGCTTACTGCTGCATCATTCAAGCACTTTCTAAAAATACTCATTTGTTAATGATTACATATCATATCTTCAGAAATATTATTATATTTCTGAAGCAGGAACCACTGCTTTCCAGAAAGAGTGCAAATTATATCATAGATTTAGTTTAACTAATATCATTCATAAAATCCATAGGATTATGGATTTTATTAACATCAATTCCTAGAACATAATATTTATTAAAATGCATACACTCAGTGGCTTCATGATCTCGTTTTATATAGCGAGGCCTACATCATTAGACTGGAAAAAACTCTGCAAATCTGAAAAGTTAACAAAAAGACCTTGAAAGTATTATTAATCTCATTTTACATTTGGAAAAATTAGAAAATAAGATATTAAGTATCCACAGTCTACCTCTGCAGTTAAGGATGTAGCCATTCTCTTAAATGGAATCAAAATAACAATAAAAATGGGGAGTGACTGGTGAAGCCGGGCAACAACTCATATTGGAGTCATCTCTATACTCTTAATAACTCCTCACTTTGACTGTAGAGTTGGATTTCCTGTTCTTAGTTTTTTTTGTTAAAGGTAAAGTATTTCTTACTTTTTCCCATATTTACAAAGATGTTTTCTAGCTACAGATGATGTAAGCATCGGAAGAAGCAGCAGTTGCTAAACAAACTTTTTTTATGAACAACAGAGTAAACAGGCTCATAAAATCCACATGAGCTGTCAGTGAATGACTTTATGGTTACCTTGGGGCTGCAGCAATTAAAATACAGTGTTTACTTAAAGAGAAAAATGTCAGGCTCTATCAGTTCTCAGACCTATGAGCTGGTTTTGTGTTTTAAGTACTTTTTTTTTTTTTTTTTACCATGGGACCATCTGGGATCTTAATACTGACTTGAAATTCCTAATTTAATATAATCAGTTTTTTTGGGTGGACTTTCTAAAGACTTCATCAAGTTGATGAGGATGTTTTCAAAGAACAAGTCAGAATGACATGACCAACATACTTGGAAAGGTGTCTTTTTCAAAGCAGAGACCTTTTTAAAGTCTTGTCTTTTCCTCTGTATTAACTGGTTACAAATCCTCAGCTGTCAAAAAATCTGGATTTGCAGTGTGGAAGGACGTGTTCTGTTCTTGTGTCTTCTTGTTATAATATGTTATGTTATTATTATTGTTTATTCCCTTCTCATTCCAAGAAAGAAAGCTCTGAATGAAGTTTGGATGATACTTAATTGCCCATCAAGTAGAAAAAATAGGTGACTTTTGTTAATATTTAAGTAATAAATATTTAGTTCATCTTGCCCTGCAAGCTTCTTGTTTGTATTTCACTTTAAGGACACATAAAAGCAATTGAAGTACTGCTTACCTCCCTTCTTCCCCCAAGTCTAGCTTTTAGTGCTGTGACATGCATCCAGAAAACAGACTCAAGCGTCAACCCCTTTTAGACCATCATTTAACGAGTGAAGAGAGTGAAAAGATTCAAAGGCAAGTCTACACACAATATTTTCCCAAGTCTTCGATCACAAGAAATTGTTAGAAATTTAAAGATACTATCTTTTTTTAGCAAAAGATGTTACAAAGCTCATGGGGGAAAAACAAACAAACAAACAAAAAAAACCCCAGTAAATTGAGATAGGAACTTCATCCTTCATCTAGCCATGATCCCAGTAGTTTAGAATTAATCTGGGACACTGCACTTAGAAGATCTAGAACCTGATCTGAATAAGAGGGACAGGGATCTGTAATATCCTTGCTAGTTCTTGGTCTTCTGGGATGATGAATGCTTCTCGAGATCTGTTTGGAAATCTTGAGAAGATATTTCTTTACAGAATCACTGAATGAACATGATCCAGCAAGAACTTCGGTTGCATTTGATGCCATTAAAAAGTTCCAAACAGCTTTAAAATTGAGTTCCTGCACAAACACACACATGCACACATGCGATGCACTCAAACAAAAAATAAAAAAACATCTACTGAGACAGGTTTCTTGCCCTGACATATTTATTTAATTTTTGTGCTGGGATGGTTGGATAATAGATCACAAAAAGCTTAAGGAAAAAGAAAGACTGATAATCATTTGGGTGTAAAAGGATTGTGTAACTCCAGATCATAATGTTAACAACAAAAACTGTATTTATTGATCAATTAATAACTAATAACAACTTGTTACTAATGTATTAAAGCAAATTAAGTGCACAAAACATGTGACATTCTGCAGACTGAGATAATTATGTCAGAATGACAGCCTGTGATAACTTCCGTGTCCTGAAATTTCTGAATACATAGAATCATAGAATCATAGCATGGCAGGGATTGGAAGGCACCTCTGGAGATCATCGAGTCCAACCCCCTGCAAGAGCAGGATCACCCAGGGCAGGCCACACAGGAACATATCCAGGTGGGTTTTGAAAGTCTCTAGAGAAGGAGACTCCACAACCACTCTGGTCAGCCTGTTACAGTGCTCCTTCATGCTCACAGTAAAGGTTCAGTACCTTCATCATCCTTGTAGCCCCCCATTGGACTGTCTCTAGTATTTCCCTGTCCTTCTTGAACTGTGGAGATCAGAACTGAACATGATACTCTAGATGCGGTCTCACAAGTGCAGAATAGAGGGGGAGAAGATCCTCCCTCAACCTACTGGACACACTCTTCTTTATGCACCCTAGGATACCATTGGCCTTCTTGGCCACAAAAGCACATTACTGTCCCATGGATAACTTATTCTCAACCAGGACTCCAAGGTCCTTCTTCACGGAGCTGATTTCCAGCAGATCAACATTTCTAACTCCTCTGCAATTATCTCTGCATATTTACACACATTACAGCAAAATCACAGTGGGATGCTCAGTGCCTGGATGATACCTACAAAGCTACAAAATGAGTCAGGTAGGGCAAAGACCTGAACCTAGATTTCTCTCAAGTCAGTTTTGGACCACATTGGGATATCATCTATGCTAAGTTCTCTCATGCTTTCTTAGGAAAATATGTTATTAAAATGATATTTATCCATTAAGAAGCTTTTGCCTAATAAAACATATTGTCTGGCTCTACTAATTACTACTAAAACAGCAATTTAACGATGAATAGAAATTAAAAGAATAGTAGAAATGAATGAAATATCGTGTTCTAAACACAATTAAAATTTTGCTTTTAAGAAAAAAGAAAAAGTCACTCTTACAATTTCTATTGTCTTTTTATTTGCTAAATGAAAGTAATAGCTCTTGTTCATCTGGTATCTATATCCTATTTATATCATTTCTCCAGTTTAATAACATGTAATTTTTCTTCTATACTACAAATTTCCCTTCCTGTGAACCAATGAAATTTCTCTTTTTTAAAAATTTAATTTTATTTTTTTTATACGGTATAGACATGACTGCTTTGTAGCCTGAAGATACAAGGAAGTAAAGGCTGTCTGAAGATACATGGAAGGATGAGCCTTTTGAAAAGAGATTCAAGTCTTGGAAGTCTTCTGCAATTATTGTAAATCTAGGAGAAAGTAGCATGTATGGCAAGCAGATTCATATCTTATAGGGACAGGAAGAAAATATATTAGACTAGCATAGCAGGAAAGGATCTCATCACAGAATTTTTTCTTAGGTCTCCCTTCAATACACTATTTCTGCCTAAGCAATCAGGGATAATTCAACCCTCAGTGTACACTGTAGTGTACAGTGCATGTGACACGAAACTGTATTTTCCAACATCCTCAAAAGACTTTTGAAGCAATTTATGTTAATATTTTTCCTTTTTTTTCCTTTCCTTTTTATTTTCCTTTTGCAATAGCAGAAGTGCTCTCTACTTCACACATTTTTTCATTAATTAGCTAGCTGATGGGCTATGGCCAGTTCCACAGCTCACTGAGCAGCCTAATATTAATATCATGTAGCTTTGTCACTTTGCTCAAATGCTATATAGCTTCTACTGTACAAATAAACAGCAGCTCAGTAATGAGAAACCAGCCTCTAGGTCTTTTTGACAGTGGGCTTTTTGGGGAGGGAGAGAATTTAGGAATTTTTATATGTGCTAAAGACAGAAGACAAATGAAAAATAAAGAAAAACAAAATAAATAAATAAATAAATAAATTACTGCTGGGTCCTGTATGTGAAAGACGTCTTGCAGTCAAGAAAACAGAATCAAATGGCCACATTAGAAGCATTTGTGGCTTATGTGACCAGAGAAATACTAGTGAAGATATGAAGAAAGATTTATTATGGGGAGATTTCTATAGGAAATGTGAACAAGGCAGTAGTTAATGCTCAGTTTCAAGCCACCCTTTGCAAGCCACATGCTAACAAACTAGAGCAAGTATAATGAAAAGAGCAAGCAACATGACTGGGGACTGGGCAGAGACTAAGGGTGCTTCATTTGTTTCGATAGAGGAATGAAAGAATGAATGCAAGGATATAACTGCAGTCTTCAAGCATTTAATGGGCAGTTGCAGAAAAAAAATGGGGCCAGACTCTTTGTAGGTACTCTGTGAAAGAATAGAAGCAATGGACACAAGTTTTAGTAAGGTAAGTTATTGCATAGAAGGAAAAAAAAGTCATATTGACTGCTTCCTGGACAGGCTGAGGAGACTTTGTATTTGGAAACATTCAAAACTCATTTGGAAATGGTCCTGAACAGCCTGATATAACAATTCAATTTTCTATTGGATTTTATTTGTTTGTTTGTCTGTTTGCTTGTGTTTTGTTTGTTTGTTTATTTGTTTTCTTATACATAGTTAATCACATACACTCTGAGAAAATCCTCATTTTAAGTTCAGGAAAAGCATGGAAAAAAAGTAGGTATCAATTTCTCCTGGGATGACAAGTTTGGTGAGGATGTGTTCATATGAGGTGGTTACTTGCATTTGAGCTTGGTACGGCTTTGAACTTCCTGTACTTGTGGTGGAAGGGCATCTGGTCAGTAGCCTGTGACTGAGTAGCTATGACTAAGACCACAGAGACCACCTATATTTCCTCACTGAAGTTTAATGAAACAATACTTTGCCACTAACAGGACCATTGGCTGTGAATGGCTCTGCCTGGGATCTGGAATTGCTGGAGCTGCAGCACAGAAATACCATCATGGAAAAGTGGAAGTGGGAAGATACTCCATTACCTGTTTGGAAAGTTCAAAAAAATCATATTACGATAGTCAGTGGAGACACATAGAAGGTCCAAAGGAGCACACACATAGAGCTAAAACCAGTGTTCATATGGGTGATGAGAACACGGAGACTGTAATCATCCGGTTTTCCCTGGTCTGTAACACCTTTCAGAAATGAAGTGTAGTTCTGTGTTTCTTTATTTCACAGTCAATTTCTTCAGAATGGTCTTCTCTGAAGGGAACATGTTAAGCCACTGGAACTTTGGAAATATTAAAGATCTTGACGGTCCATCACTCTGAAGGGTGTACATACTTAGCACACAAAGAGACAGTCATATATTTACACACATCTAGTATATACATAGTGCTTGTGTAAATGTACATTAACTATATATATGTCTATATAGTGGACTGTGCTGAAAAGACTGAGGTAAAAGCAATCCTCAGCACACTACTAGCCACAAATGTCATAAACATACACTATCCCATTCTTTGACAGACTAATTGCAGGATAACTTTTGTTCAGAAAATATGGCTAGACTCCACTGTGGTTCCTAGACGACTAACAGAGCTCTCACCTGCTGTAAGTTGTTATTATTAGGAGAATGTCCACAGTGAAAAGCAAGGCAGTGAAACTGCTTTCCCAGTTTAACCAATACGATAATCAGATAAAGCTTTGTTGTACTGTTTTTTTTTTATTTATGAATGGACAGATCACCTTGATCACCCACTGTTTTGCATATTACTTTTTTTATTTCTGAATTTTGGCCAGTACAATTTGCCATATGTTTCTATATTTGATTCTCAAATCAGATCACAACCAGGGGAAGTGTATTCATGTGCAATGCCCAAGGAAAGAACGTAGAGAATCAGAACTTTCTGTTGAACCTGTAAAGAAGAAGAGGCACACTCTTAATTACTCTGAGGTTATAAACACACAGATGTCAAGATTTCAATTAAGTTGAAGGTTTCCATGAATAAGTGTATCAGTGAATATTAGAAGACTTCAGCTCTGTAAATATAGAAAATATTGAAACAAACAATTTCAGTCATGTGAAGAGAATTCAGAAACTATTTGAAGAGATAGTGCCTTTTATTCAAAGACATTTTATCTCTAAATACCTCCAGAAAGTACAGTAGCCTACAAAGATCACTTCACTAACAGTTCCAAGTTGCCTTACAGGCCCTTCTGCAAACAGCTGTTTTCTGAAAAGATACCATGGAGGTCTTGAAAGATGCCGTGGAAGTTAATGCAAGCTTTATGACACAAATCTGGTTAATATTTTGCTCATGTGTATGTATGGTTTCTCATTCAAATTGAGCTAATGTACAAGTTAAAACAGAAGATAGCAACAGAAACTATGTCCATTTCTGAAGTGACTTTGAAATATGTCCTGTTCTGGGGTTCACTGTTATAATCTAGAGGGACATTGTTATTATTAACCAGGAGCACCACCCAGGATCGCATTTCTTTTCACAAGGGAGATGGGTGTGCAACAACATGCTCAGATCACAGCACGACTTGAAATTCTTTTGCAACACCACCCAGCACAGAGGTTAAGGTAGAACGTGCTCCTTATAAACCTTTATAAACCTGGGTTTAGGAAAGGAACTACTATTTCCCATCTGTTTGAGTGGGTCCAGAGGAGAGCTACGAAATGATCAGAGTGCTGTAACACCACTTCAACAAGGGCAGGCTGAGAGAGTTGGACTCGTTCAGACTGTGAAAAGAGAAGGCTCTGGGGACACCTTATTGCAGGCTACCAATATCTGAAGGGGACCTACAAGAAAGCTGGGGACAGACTTTTTACAAAGGCCTGTAGTGATAGGACAAGGGGTGAAGGTTTGAAACTGTAATAGGGTAGATTTAGATTGGAAATAAGAAGGAAATTCTTCACTCTAAGCGTGGTGAGATACTGGAACAGGTTGCCCAGGGAAGTTGTGGATGCTTCATCACTGGTTATGTTCAAATCCAGGTTGGATGGGGCCTTGAGCAACCTGGTCTAGTGGGAAGTGTTCCTGCCCATGGAAGGGGGGTTGGAACTAGATGATTTTTACCTTCCAGCCCAAACTATTCTATTATTTTCTTGTCAAGGTGCAAGGAACTGGCTATTTCTCTGAGTTGTATCTTGGTAGAAACTTCTAAGTCTTTATGAAGAGGAGGAAAGAAAAAAAAAAAAAAGATTTGTGACAAAAAGAAGCATTAGTAAGATTGAGTGGGATATTTAGACAGTCCTTGGTAGTCTGAGATTTTCTGGCCAAAATGGACACCTGATTACTTTCTGCCAGATTTTTATAGCCCCAGACATCATACTGCAGCACTGAACTTGCTTAAAAACTTGTTTATTGCAGCACTGAACTTGCTTAACAACTTGTTTCCTATTAAGTGTAATTTTTTTATGATATATGGAATACACCTTACCACCACCCTCTTCAGCAAAAGAACAGTCAGAAAAAAAACCAGTCAGCACTACTTGGAATAGTCTAACAAAGAGCGGTGAGCATAAAGGGAAGAAACTCTTTCCTCATCAAGCAATATAAACCAGAAAGTCTAGCCTTGAACTACCACACTGACTTTTTCAGTTGTACTCTGATGTGTGTATCATAAATTTATTGGTCATACAAGAACACAAAGAAGAATAGCTGCCTGTATAGTAAATCTGAGGATGTTAGATTAGCTAGTCTGTTGATACAGGCTCAACAATGATGACTCTGAAGTGACTGCATGGTAAAGTGTGAACACCGACTTTAAAGTAGTCTTTCAGTATCTTCTAACTTGTGTTATCTTTCTTGTGACCTCTTATGACCTCTTTTCCTCACTCTCAGCATTTGATGTATTTAGCCCAATCACCATTATATTGGTTTTTGCTTCCTCATGATTGTGTTTACTGAGTGTTATAAAGATTTTCTTTTGTTTCTGGGGATTTAAATGATAATATGCTATGATTCTTTCCATGTTCATGAAATGGCACACGAGTTGTGAACTAGCTGTAGCTGACTTGATTAAGAAACACCAAGCAGAGTGAGAAAAGGGCAGAAAGGCTATGCTGGACCTACCCAACTCTGATGTTTCATTCCAAGTTCCTTCATCTGGAGAGTTTATGCAATGAGTCTACAGAAGTGGACCTGATTGGATTAGTGATACAGTAAAGTAAGCAGTGATACTTAACTGGAGAAGTGCTATTGCAAAGATGATTTTATGACACTCTATTAGGCAGAGCAAGATGGTGTAGAACTCATATCACAGTTTCTTAACCCAGCCTATGATGTCATTAACTCAGATGGAAAAGCTGTTCTGATTTTAAAGAGTTTTGAATGCATAAAGCTGTATCTATAAAGTAACCTGATAATAAAGAAGGAAACAAATTATTAAGAGGCACCTCTGTTACATGTGAGAAATGGTAGAGAAAGTATTAAAAAATGCCCTCAGTGTCTAGTCACAGAGATAGGCTTTGAGCAGCAGAAGCGGAAATAAGTTTTAAGTATGACTGAACATGTATGAAAGTATGTGCCTGAGCAGTCTGAGTTAAAATTTATTTGTCAGCCTCTCTGGATTACTGGTACCAAAGCAGACTTTAAGTCCACCGCTAGTTCTGGTAGGTAGTCTGAAGGAGAAAACTGATGGGTGGCCATATGAGAAGTCCAGATGAGCAGCAGAGAGCACAGGTTAAGAAACCAGCATCAACTCAAAGTTCTTTTAGACTGAAGCTGAAGCTGAAGCTAAAGCTAAAAGAAATTGAGCTTTTACTTTTAAGCTCAGTCAAAAACATGACTTCCTGATTTTAGGAGGTATAATACCACTTAGTGGAAGACATATATGTATTGACACTTGTTGGAATCACGCTTCACCACAATAGTGGCACTTCCGGGAGTGTCTTGACATGTCTACTCTGAAAATCAAGACATCCAGAAAAAGCTATCTCAAATTATTATCAGGAGACCATTTTAACTAGGAAGTTTTTATAGGGTTGAGTTTGTTCATTGATGGCTACTGTGTCATTTGTTTTCAGGGTAGATGCCATTTCTTCATATATCTTGATGTCCTATGCCCTAGCAGAATAAACACAGAGTACGTAGCAATGTGATGTTGCAATTAGCTTGCAATTATTAAAACAATGGATTCATCTCTGATGTGAATGTTCCTACAGAAGAAATTGTAATCAAGCAGCACCATATGGACAACAGACATTTGGATCAAACAGAAAAGAGAGAATGACTAACAAGAAGAGATGAGTGTAAGTTATTGTTATGCTGGAAAGTGGACACCAATTTACTCATGTGCCTAAAAATGTTTAAGCTGGGGAACTTTCAGTGAAAAAAAATAGTCAACAACACAGAGAGAATAACAGGACTCACATTTCTCTAAACTTTTGCAAACACAAGCCCAAAGCAGTAACATTTCTACCTTTACATCTCAAGGGAGTTGTACTTTTTTTGCTGTAAAGACTCAATGCTGGTTTTAGAATTTACTACAAAATGACAGACAGTGAAAATCTAGTAATGAAATTAGCAGTAAGAAAAAAAGGTAGTTTGTTGCTTAGTATTAATAAACAAAAATGTATTTTTGTTATGCCGTAGTTGATGCAGCCTTAGGGCAGCTGCCAATCAAATCATGTTTTATGTCTCAGTTCCTTCTATTACAAGCAATCAACGTTACCATGGAAACCGCAATTTTATCACATGGTACTTTTACAGTCTTTCAGCTGCAAAACATGCTATTAAAGAAATATTTCTGAGTACTGTGTACTTCTGTATTTTTTAGTATTTTGAAAGAAAATATTTTTTAATCCACAGTCAAAATCTGCCTAGGCATATTTTATATTTGCTTTTAGGAATATCAATAAAGACTGTATTAATGAACATACAAGACCTTATTAATTCCTAAAACCTTCCACCGTGCAATATAAAATGGAAAAAAAAAAACCCTCATTCTTTCTAGTTTTAATAAAAATATAACTATTTTTGTTCACAACAAAATCTGAGAAGATGACACTCATCACAACAAATTAATAACTTGTTCCTCAAAGGTAACAGCAGGATTTCTCCTAGTCAGCTGATGTGTTTTGGCATGAGTCTATAAGAGTCAATATAAACACTGATGGAAGAAATTAAGTCTATAAGCATATTTATAAATCTGTCTCTGGCATTTATTTTGAAATAGTTTGCTCATTTAGAAGTATGTTTATGAAAGTTAAAGAACTTTTCTTTAGAACCAGGGAGTTTACTAATTTGTTGAAGCAGGAAGCAGATGCTTTTGTGAACTTAACTCTCATTTTTTTCCAACTGAAAGAAACCAAAGAAACAAAACCAGCATGCTTAAGCAAGTGGCCTAAACATTCAGAGGTAAGCTATGAAAGGAAAGAACATTTAAACAACCACTAGCACAGTAAGTATATTAATAGTGAACTCTGGCCAGATCTTTCAATTCCATACTTTTTAAATATGCAGGCATCCTGCCCCTTTTTCTCCTATGTAGCTATACATTCTTATTCTCCAGCCTGCTGTATATAAAAGTTTATACCATATGACAGCATACTCTTCTCATAAACACATCGTTTATGTTTCTGTGGAAATGACATTTACTTCAATTATAGTTCTACTTTTATTATTAGCAATAGTTATTTATTGGATACTACTATTAAATAAAGGGCAGTAAAAAAACTATAGCATTTGTGATTCTATTTAAATCAGTGTTTTAAGTGCTTGCCTTTATTTTTATACATTGCAGTTGTAGTGACTGTATAGTGACAAACAGCAGTAAACTATAAACTGAAATTAAAACCTACAGTGTCATGGAGTGGGTGATCCTTTTACATAGTTGAGAAATGCTGAGATGGGCTAAACAGTCTTCCTTATTCATTTCAAAGACATTAACAACCTTAATATGCACAGGAAACACCACCACATCACATCCTTCTCTCTTTAGAGTCATAATTCCTGGAAAAGGATCAGATGAGGCAGATTCAGAGCAAGTCCCCATAAATAAATAGGTCAAAGTTAATTACAAGGCACGCAGGGCCTACGTAAATTAGGGAAGCCATTTTTGCACAGATATGCTTAAGCTGGTTCATTGCATCATTCTCTATGACACTGTAAGCTCTTGTATCTGACTTTAAATAGCTTCTGCTATTAGGACTAAAGAAGACAGAATTCTACACCAACTTGTTAGACCACAATTTCTTTATGAGGACCCCAGGCCTGGTGCTGACTATCCCCAGCCTTGCTTGCTTAGGAAGTCCAGAGCATTGCAAACCGGACGTTCTAACAGAGACCAACAGAAACATTTTTCACGGTATTATAACTGATGATAATTATTATAAGTTAGGCTGGTCAGCTTTTTTTTTGTAATCTGGTCCCTAGGAACAGATGAGTACCCCTTGTGGGATCTGTTTCTCGCTGTCTTGCAGTGTATGCTGAATAGCTAGAGGTACAGCTCCCTGTAACCGCATGGCCCTAGCCTCAGTTGTGGGAATCCAATCGGACAAGAAAATTTAGCTGAAGTGTTTTCTCTTTCAAAGCTCTGTCTTCCTCTCTCTCTCATGCCTCACCTCTGCACTTGCTTAATATAATCTTCCCATATCTTTATGCTGTGCAGCTTTTTTACTAACATTGCACAGATATTCTTTAAACGGGTTCAGCAAGCAGCTGTTTTCATGGGGCTACCTTTGCTTCCATTGCTGACACCTTTTCTACAAGAGCAGCAGACTGCATTGCTGCTGCTATTGCTTGAATCTGAGAAACAATTTCACAGTGAGGATTTGGTTCTTTTTCTTTACAGACTGCTTGACAGTGATGCATGAGGAGGCTACTGTGAGCAAGTGCTGGCCTCCTCCCTCTCCCTACTGACACAGCTATAACTTCTAACTTTGTCACAGCTTGTAGAAGATCACACTAGAGCTGAGGATTTCACTTTGGTGATCCTGTTTCTCTCTGATACTCTGCTCTACGTGGAATCGTTGAACCCTACTTTGCTGTGAGACCGTCGTGCCTTCCTTTCAATTTTCTCATAAATAACCATTTCATCTTCCGCTTGGATGGTTATGCACATGAGGGCTAAATAATGAGAAATGGAGGAAAGGCAGAAACACAAGCATCTTACCCTGATAACCAGACAACAGCCTGTTTTAATATCTTATAACAAGTAACATTCTGCTTTAACTTGTAGCTAAGCAGGAAATAGGTTTTTAGACTGATGAAAATAGTAACTGCTAAGTCTTTGTGGGAGTGTGGAAACAGGTATCAAAGGTTACAAATATTCTTCACTTAAAGGTAACACTGAGGCAGGAGACGACTGCCAATAGGAAGGCAGTTAGTAAAAATATGGAGAAGTAATTAAATCATGAAACTTGAGACTGGGAAAATGCTTTCTTTTGCTACCTCTGCCTCATGTTTCCTGGCTGGCACTGGGCAAGTCACTTACTGAGAAACCAGCTACAATAGTGACAATCTGATATTTCACCAGATGGGAATAAACTTCAAGCAGAAAAGAACAAGTACAGGATATAATGTATCTATGATTTCTTACTGATAGAAAATTTTATATCAAAATTCTTTGCACACTACAAGTTTGTTTCAAGTGAAATTCCTTCTTTTAGATATAAAATTATGAATCCCAGAGAAAATGGTACTTTTTAATAAAAAGGTAGCTCCAGAAAGCACTATTTTTATAACAAATACTTTTTTTTTCCTCCTTAATAAAACAATGTAAAAACAAATATTTTCACACAAATAAAGTCCTGTTTTGTTTGGGGTTTTGGGTTGGGTTTTTTTTATTCAATTGATTTTTATTTTTTTTATTTCCCTCTTCTCTCTGATTTTTGTCTCTTCATCCTCCTTTCCTGTCTTTGATGTCTAGGCTCAAGTCTTCCCGACCACCCCTGGACAGGGTAGTAGTTTTCCTGTCTTTCATCCCAGTAAGAAAAAGAGTGGATAATGAATGAGGGTGACATTTTTATAGAGAAAGAGATTAGAGTGCACTTAACAGCTCTAGCACATGGGAATTTTGCTTTGATTTGTAGTTTTCCACAGTTTTCCACTCAGCTTCATACAGAAAAACTACATTTTATTTATGGAGACTCTGTGCAAAAAAAGATGGTGGAAAATGATAGATAAATAACAACTAAGCTGAGGTGTCTAAATCCCTTAAGCTCCTTTAACATCAATCTGTGAGATAAATACACATTTAGAGGTTAGACATACAGATAGATACCCCTATTTTGCTATGACTGACTATTTAGACTTTATCCTTTGATAATAGACATGACTGTTTGGGAAAATGGAGTACATCAGACAAAAAAACCCAAACAGACAAAAAACTAAACCAAACCAAACCGAACAAAACAGAAAGAAAGAAAGAAAGAAAGAAAGAAAGAAAGAAAGAAAGAAAGAAAGAAAGAAGAAAGAAAGGATCAAAATAAAATATAGTGGATAGCATAATATAGTCTAGACAGTATTTTCATTGACAGAGTAATAGCATTTTATTCTTCTCCAAGTATCTGCTGCATCAGCAAACAAAACTATAGTACATCTACAATTTGGCAGAGAGTAAGACTCAATTTCTTTTGCTGGGGAAATTAATATTAATATCAATGTATAACCCAAAAATCAGCAAGCAAGAAACAGAGTCCAGAGTAAAGCCCAATCTTTGACAGTCTCTGAGCAGTGAAATGTAGATCAGTGCACCCAGTCACATGTCTGAGTTTTAACTCTTATTCCTGTCACAAGTTGAGACATGCATTGGTGTCTCAAAGAGAGTGGGGGATTTATATTGAAATATGGGCCTGAAGCTATCCTGAAGCAAACAGCTTTGTCAAACACAGAATGGATCAGAATCTTTAAGGGTTTAGGAATCCACAGACAAAACATTTCTCAAAATATTTGAAACACTGGATGAGGAACAGTGCAAGGAATCATCTGGAAATATTTCCTGTTGGAAAAGAAAAAAATCACAGGTGGAAATATTTCCTTACACAAGCACAAACATTTTTTTGAAGTGCAGAAGTCTGAGGCATTCTTTATTTGGACCTCTGTACCCCAAATGCCCCATACAACACAGGATAAAATACCACAAAGTCTCTTCTGCTTTCTCCCTCTATTTAAAACAAACAAGCAAACAGGCCCATCTGCTGCCTTTTATTGATGGTGAAGAACCCTTAAGGCAGCTGGGAGTAGCATATTTGCCTTCATCATTGTGTAGGATTCTATTCACATATTTACAGTGTAGTCAAAATTAAATACAAGAATGCAGAAGGAGTCCTAGCCAGCTTGAATTTCATCTACATAAGAGGGTGTAAAAGTGGTGCTTGAAAGAGCAGTACTCTAGGGAGGCTGAAACTGGAAAGTTATCCACGAATAGAAGGTTTACTGTACAAATCAAGCATGCTGGCAATGACGACCACCTGCCAGAATAATCTGTCTGAGACTCACTTAAGGAACTAAATCACCTGCTTAAAGCTTTATTTAAGTGAAATTGCCCAGAAAAGTAAACACAGTGCAGCCTATCAGCAGGTCCTTAAGGGAGGGGCCATTTGTTGCTTGCCCAAGTCACTAGAGGATGAGCACTAGATTTTCACTTAGTCTGAAAGTCTAGATTTTGCATTGAGTAGTAATCCTCTCCTCCTACATGTACACACAGAGAGGGCCTTATAAGGCATGCCTAAAGAATTATGACTTTTGTCATGAATATATTTAGTATGGAAAAACAGGAACTGCTATGATAGCTACCCTTGGACTTAAAGGTACCTCTAGCCCAAAAAAGTAAGTGAAACAGAAGTATTCTGATGTTTTTGTGGTTTAGTTTTGTGCTCTTTTGAATGACCTTTACATCGAACTCTGTTTTAAGACAAAAGTACTTATAGTACTGTTCACCTACTCCATATAGGAGTTTTACTCAGTCAGGTACAGGTTAGGAATATAGAATAGCTCCTGTTCTTGAAAAGTCAGGCAGAGAATGAGGTGTTATAAATAAGTATGATTAGTTTCATTTTACAGATAAAAAAAGTGAAGATGGAATCTTCAGTGTCTCGCCTAAATCAGCATAACAAGGTGTAACCCTGCTAGGACATAGTAATTTTTAGTTTCACTCTAATACCTTGCAGAAAGATTGCTCTTTCTCTAAATTGTGACTGTGGTAGAAAAATAGCTGACTTTAAGCATTAATCTGAGATGATGTAAAAAAGTTAGTCACTCAGAAATTATCAAAAAATGTGACTGATTTCTTTTTATCCTGTTGTATGCATTCCCATTATAAGACATTTGGGGTACAGAATCTCTGTACGGTGACATGCCCTAAAATTTCACAATCTTTATAGGTTCTCTCATGAAAAACTTTTCTATCAGTTGGCACCTGTATTAAAAGCTCACTGAAGAAAAGCTTCAAGCAGCCTTTTACAGCCCTACTTATAACTATTTACTTCATTCTGAGGACCAGATTCTGTCATTCTCAGTCACAGGGAATTTTCACTTTACTCCATTAATTGCTTCATTGGTTCTAATGTGGATTTGCAGGCTTTGAGGTAAATGATTGAAAGTCACAGAATGAAGCTCAAAGCTGCACTAATTACAGGAAAAATGAAGGTACCATTTTTGTCTTCTCCTTCCATCGTTCCCTGTCTAGGTCAAAGCAGGCAGCCATAAGAGAAAAGCGACTCTTTCTTCCCAGAATTTATCAATACAGTGGTATTTGAGACACACATACGTCTTGACTGAACTTTTCTGTACATCTGAGCCCTGTGTTTGGCAGCATTGATTAGTCAGGAAAGGAAGGACTTGAAGTCAAGATAAGTCTTTGCTTAAAATATACTATCTTCTACATCACAGATGTGGGTAGAACTGAAGATGTTTATTTTTTAATTATTTTTTTTTAAATCACTCTTTTTCTTTGCTTTTTTTCCCCCTCAATTTTCCCTCAAAATGAAATAAAATAAATAAACAGACTCCATTAAAATTGTATTTACTGACTGAAATAACATTGTGATGTAACACGTTTTTTACTAAGATCTCTTGGTGGCCACAGCAGAATTGCAATGTAACAACCAATTAAAATAAAATCTTATATACCATATAAAAAAAAAAAAAAAAAATAAAAAGAAGAGAGTAAAAAAGGGGTCAGACAATTAGATATAACAAGGCTTTCATCATTGTAAGGCTAGATGGTTTATATAAAAATAATGGTACTGTGTCAAACACATTTAGTCCTGAATGCACACAGAAGGCTAGTCTGACATTTTTAAGTTCTCATTTTTAAAGTGTAACTTCCATCATTTATTGCTAACGTGAAGTTCATAGGGCATGACAGACTGACCTTTCCCTAAGAGAAGGGAAACTACCTGCAGGATACATAAGTATGTGAGTGGACATCCAAATATCACACATAAGACAAAAAATAAAACAATTCACCTGGCCTTGACTAAAACTGAAATCTCTGTACAGCATCTTTAACATCTAAGGAAATTATTCCTGGAGTAGCTCAGAGATCTGTGAGAGTTTGTACACAATCTTCTTCAGAAAGCAAGTGGCAGTATGACTTGTTTTCTGAAAGACTCCAGGATCTTCTCAAAAAATGTTTAGTGTCATTAATGTGAAAAGTGTAAAATGATAACCAAGCCAATTTTTTTTTTTTTTTTTTTCAGATGAGTGGGTGCTGTGGTGTTTCAAAGTCCAGTGAATGAAAACACCAAAGGAACAAAACACAGGACCTGATTTTCTGAAGTAGAAATTACCCAGAAATTGTGCAAGTCAGAGGGACTGAGAGTATTCAGGGCTCTGGAAAATCCAACCTTTTCTTTGATTGTTAATGCCTCCATATTATAAATTTACTGTATAAAGTAATGGATAATACATTTATTTTATAGTTTTACTTTGTATGTGATTTGCAAAGTAAGAGAAAACTCTAAATAACTTCCAGTTCCTTTTTTAAAAATTTATTCTCCAGGATTACCTTTACAATTAGAAGGCTTCAGCCCCAGACATCTGATGGATGACCGGTAAGGTGATAGAAAGAGAAAATTTCCTTTCTATATTCCCTATACACAAAGTAATACAGATGATGGTACAAAAGATATACACTATAAAATATGTAGGGCCCCTAGATGGCAGTCAATAGAGGGATTAGAAATTACTTGTCCCTTCAGCTTCAGAAAATGAGCAGCACCTCTGTGAATCCCTCTTGGGACACTGTGCTAGTGATTCCTTAATTCCATGTCTTCAAAGTAGCTTATTTCTGTCACTTTTTAGTGTATTTTCATGAACACCTGCCTGGTGCTACCACTACTGTAATTTCTCGTGTCTGCATGATATATTCATATATCCAGAGTGATATATTCATATATAGCAAGATGTACATTTTTAAATATAGTAGTTGCAGCAGTGGAAATTGGGAGTTTCAAAGGAACTGGTGTTGCACAGGACTTTTCATGTTTGCCATGTTCTACAAAATGCAGCTCACACAGAAGATGTGCATAGAAGCACAGACAGTGGATTTATGTGAATTTACTGGTGATATCTTTCTAAGAAGGATGGGGTCCCTGGGCCTCCCAACATGCCCAAGGGACTCTGACAGAACCACATTAACTGCTAGCATTTAGAGAAGGACCTTTCTCTCCATCACAGTCCTCGGATCTAGCTAATTCTCAGTCCCTTTACTCTAAATCTGCAATAGGATCAGATTTCCCTCTTTCTGAATAAATGCAGAAATAATTTCAAGTCCTGTACATTCTTTTCAGAGATCACAGAATGGTTTGGGTTGAAAGGGACCTTTCAAGGCCATCTAGTCCAACCCCTCTGCAGGAAGCAGGGACATCTGGAACTAGAGCAGGTTGCTCAGAGCCCCAACCAACCTCGCCTGGAATAGTTCTAGGGGTGGGGGATCTACTACCTTTCTGGGCAACCTGGGCCGGGGTCTCATAGCCCTCACTGTAAAAAATGTCTTCCTTCTCTCTAGTGTAAAACCCCCCTCTTTTTGTTTAAAAGCATCACCCTGTCAGGAAAAGGCCTGGGAACAATGAACCTGACCCAATATGAATTGCAATCATGTTCAACTTTATTGTTTCTCTAGCCATGCTTATATATGCTTTGCCTAAAAGCAAGTGTTCAGTCACACTGTCCATGCATCTAACAGCATCCTAATTGGTGGGCATGCGGCAGGCTCATCCTTAAGGCTTTTCCCACACTCACAGTGTCCTGTATTTAGCATCTTACCTTCTGCCTTTGAAGTTGGGCAAGCCGCCAGGATCCTCTTCGTTCTGCCTTCCAGGATGGCTAAGGATGCCTGTTTGTGCCCCCACACTCTTACTCAGGGGCCCAGGCTCAGGCCTCTCGTGCACACAGGCCTTCGGTCTGGCTTGTTCACTCCATGCTGACGTGTTCATGACCTCCTTGTTCGTGCAGCCATTCCCCAACATCACCCCTTGTCTTATCACAACAGGCCCTGCTAAAAAGTCTGTCCCCATCTTTCTGACAGGCCCCTTGAAGTACTGGAAGGCCACAATAAGGTCTCTCTAAACCATAACACTAAGCCCCACATCCAATCTTTCCTTAAACACTTCCAGTGTGCTGAATAAAACTCTACAACTTGAGATAGGTTATAAAGTAGGCATGCTTATTACAGCACCAGGCACAAGGGGGATCACTCCTCCTAACTTGCGCACTGTTCTTCAAAGAAAGCAATTATTTATAATGAGAAATATACATATTCATTGGCAAAGGAGGGGTTATTACAATTAATTCCAGGAATGGGTGTGGTTATTATAATTATTTCTGGGAACTCATTATCATAAGTCTCCTCCCACTGACGCCTGCGCACTGTTGTCTGGTGGTCATGGGCCAGGGCCTTCTGGAGGAAAACCCAGTCTTCCTCGAAGCGTATTTTTACCTTTGGCTCAGAATGCAAGGCTATGCTGAGCTGGCAACCACAGAACTGGTATGATCTGGCTTATCTTGGGAGACTCCTCTCTGTTCCCACTTAGCTCATAGTTAGTCCCTCATATCTGTACAAACGAAGGTTACTCAAAGAGGTATATCAGAGTTAGTTTCTTCTATTCAAAATTAGAAGACTACAACCCAACATTTATGTCTCACCAGACACCAACTGGATGTGGCACCATTCACAGTCATTCTCTGTGCCTGAACGTTCAGCCAGTTTTTAACTCAGCAATGGGTGCACCTGTCCAAGCCATGGGTTGCCAGCTTTTCCAGGAGGATGCTGTGGGAGACTGTGTCAAAGGCTTTGCTGAAGTCTAGGTAGACCACATCAACATCCTTCCCCTCATCTACCAGATGGGTCACCCAGTCATAGAATGAAATCAAAATCATTAGGCAGGACCTTCCTTTCCTAAACCCATGTTGTCTGGGATTGAGCCCCTGGTTGTCTTGTACATGCCAATTGATGGCACTCAGTATGATCTGCTCCATAACTTTGCCAGGCACTGAGGTCAGGCTGACAGGCCTATAGTTTTCTGGATTCTCCTTCCAGTCCTTCTTGTGGATGAGCGCCATATTGGCCAACCTCCAGTCATCAGGGACCTCCCCGGTTAGCCAGGACTGGTGATAAATGATGGAGAGCAGCCTAGACAGCTCTTTTGCCTAGACAGCTCTTTTGCCAACTCCCTAAGCACCCTAGGATGAATCCCATCTGGACCCACAGACTTGTTAGGATCTAAGTGGCATAGCAGGTCACTAACTACTTCCTCCTGGACTTCAGGAGGGATATTCTGCTTCCCATCCCTGCCTACCAACTCGAGAGCCCAGTTGCCCTGAGGATAGTCAGTCTTTTTGTTAAAGACTGAGGCAAAGAAGGCGTTGAGCACCTCGACCTTTTCCTTCTCTTTCTTTACTATGTTCCCCCCTTCATCCAGTAAGGAGTGGAGATTTTCCTGACCCTCCTTTTGTTATTAATGTATTTACAAAAACATTTTTTATTATTCTTGACAGAATTGTCCAGATTAAGTTCCAGCTGAGATTTTGCATCTCTAATTCTCTTTCTACATGACCTTGTAATGTCCTTAAATTCTTCCTGGTTCACCTGACTCTTCTTCCAAAGTTGATATAATCTTTTTTGTCTTCCGAGTTTCTGCAAAATCTCCCTGCTCAACCAGGCCAGCCTTCTACCCTGACGGCTCAGTTTTTGTCACGTAGGTACAGCCTGCTCCTGTGCCTTCATAATTTTATTCTTAAAGTAAGCCCAGCCTTCTCGGGCCCATTTGCTTTTGAGGGCTGCTTCCTAAGGGACTCTCCTAACCAGCATCCTAAGTAGACCAAAATCAGCCCTCCAGAAGTCTGAGGTAGAGGTTTTATTGAAGGCCCTCCTAACTTCACCACATATTGAAAATTCTATCACATCATGGTCACTGTGCCTCAGATGACCTCCAACCACCACATCTTCCACCAGCCCTCCCTGTTCGTAAAGAGTAGGTCTAGCAGGGCACTAGCCCTGGTAGGCTCTGTATCAGCTGCAACAGGAAGTTGTCATCCACACATTCCAGAAACCTCCCGGACTACCCCCCTTCTGCTGTGTTATACTTCCAGCAGACATCTGGTCGGTTGAAGTCTCCCATAAGAACAAGGGCTAGTGAACATGAGACATCTCCAAGTTGTTGAAAGAATATCTCATACAATCATAGAATCATCAAGGTTGGAAGAGACCTCCAGGATCATCAAGTCCAATCTTCTGCCTAACACTTCTATGGTCACTAGACCATTCTCTGAAGTGCCACATCTACTCATACATAAAATACATATTTAGGGACTAAAACTATTATTTTGATGAATGAATTAACAATCTGTCTTTTAAACAATAGACTAAAGCAAGAAACTGATGTCAATAAAGAACATTTTGCTAAAATGTAGCCTAATAATGGAGACACTTTTCCAGAGGCATTCAATTTATCAACTGACCTTTTTGATATTCAGTGTTAGATATAATTTGTCTCTCTGCACCTTAATTTACCTATAAGCCTCATCTCTGAAAAGCCAGTTAAAGTGATGTCTCATCAATGTCTTTATCCTGGTCAGGTGGTCTATAGCAGACTCCCACCAGGATATCAGCCTCATGATCATATCAGATTCATGATGATGTTCAGCACTCAGATGTGAATTCCACTTTCAACATGCATAACCAAAAAGCCTGTTTATAGCCCTTATATAGATTTTTAGGGCCACTGTAGAAAGAAAGGCAGAGTTCAGTGATCCCATTCATATGCATAAAGAAATTTCTTTGTCCCTTAGTCTTTAGCTAAAGTACTGAATCTGAATTATTTGGACTTGAATAAAGCATTTTAGAATATAGGAGCTAGTGCCTCTTTCGCGTGCCTTTTATATTAAATGAGCTGTCGTGATCAAGTTATAGCTTCTGCTAAGTATAAAATGTGATTTGATATTTTAACTGAGTAATAGCAATTTAATTTTCAGAGTCTCTGGGAAAGCTAAGATTCCAATGAGTTCAGTGTGTTCTGTGAGTTATCAGAAAAGCAGGCTTTCAAAATTAGTATCTTTGCTTGAGATCTGAAAAGAATCCTTTTCATTTGTTAGTTTGCATGAAAATTAGTTCAACCCTTTTGTCTAACTTCTAGCTCTTGGGCTGAATGCCTTGCACTAAGTTTGAATATCCTTGAGCCAGATTTCAAGGTCCTTATCAAAGATCCAGATCAAAAATATTTTAATCTATTGGATGCTTCTAAATTGCAACAGCAGAAATTTGTGAGAGTTCAGATCAAGTGAAAATGGGAGGAATTAAAGCAGCTGGATTCAGTCCTGCTCCCAAGCTGAAATAATTGATTCATCTGGGAACAGGACTGAATAACTGTTAAAAGCAAACAGTACAACAAGGCTGCTATAGTTACAGACAGAAACAATGGATTTGCTTTAACAAGTAAAAGAAATTAACAGCATTGGGTTGGCTTATTCTATAAACTATATTTGTTTAATTTGCTGTAAGGAAAATATTATAGTTTGGTGTATCTAATATTTTCCTGTGTAAATTTTCTTTGGAGTTTATCTTTTGTGCATTGTTTTTAAAATCTTATATGCAAGTACAGCCCATAATTAGGGTTATTTCAAATGGTTCTCACTGTGGTCCATACTCAGGAAAAAACACTGATCTTCATGTATATATACTCAAATGCCATGATGCATTCAGATGATTTTCTGGAGAAAAGTCTAGTTTTGATATAGTCTTTCAAAAGATCTCTTTTCCAATCAGGTGAAAAAATAATTACTATAAGTCTTTTTCCCCATATAGAGCTGTATGATTTCTATTACAAAGGTCACAGAGCAAATGTAGCTAACTCATTGCCAGTTTTGGTCTGGAGAGGTCCATTTTCATTTCCCTCACCACCCTTATATTTTCACTGCTGTTCTAGGCAGGACTCTGTCCAGAAACTATCGTAGGTTCTTTCATCTTATTGTCATCTATTGATTTTACTGAGAATTAAATACCTTACAAGCTCCTGGCTTTGGTTTTTCTGGGAGACTTTCATCTTCTGTCAGCCATCTTGTCAGGCTTTTAATCTGAATTGACTAATTTAGATCTGGATTTCTAGTCTACTGAGAGAGAGAGGAAAACACCCCCAGAAGCTCATTATCAAAAGAGGTATTTAGAATGTGAAAATAAAATGTTCTCTGAAAAGAATATCTTTCTATCTTGATGTGCTGCAGAGGGAGGCTAAATGATTAGTTTAGACTCAGGGGTTAACTATTCAACAATTAGCTGTGTGTGGTGAATCAAACCAGCTCTATCCCAATACCCATTTATCGAACAGGAACAGGACCTAAAAAAAACATGCTTAGCATTTAAGATTCACCTCTCACTAATGAAAACATTTATTGTGAAGACCTCATGCAACAGATTAAATTTTTGAGACATACCAGCAGAAAGAAATTTGAGACATACCAGCAGAAAGGGTCAAAGCCTGATCCTCTGGTCAGTTTATAGAATACTTCATTCTTCTTTCCTGGCAGGTGTGCTCACACTGAAATAATATCAAGATATTGACATTAGTGACCTATTTGGCTGTATTTTCTGGTTTAATAAAAAGGTTTGTTTGTTTGTTTGTTTGTTTTAATTTATATTTTTAATCTGAAAGTCTGTTTACCCCATGCCATAAGGTGTAATGGTTTTCTATGTCATGCTGAAAACTACATATTAATAAAATGTCATTAGTAAATAAAGTAACAAAATTAGTTATAAAAGATTCTAATAGCAGAAATATCTATCCACTTTTTTCTTAAACATCAAGGCCCATAGCATAAATAAAATCTATCTCCAATACTTCAAAATTGTCTCTCCAACCCAGTGGAATGAAGTCCTCAATTTAAACCAGAGAGGATGAAGTGTAGTTTAAAAAGTACATTTACTACTACACATTCCAGTGTTCTAAACAGTAATGGAGCTATTAAGCTCTGAATAAAAGATTAATACTTTTAATGATTAATACTTTTAAAGATTAATACTTTTAACCCACTGCAAAGGAAATCTCTATTTCCCTCCAAAAAAGTGATAATTACATGGACTATGGCTTCTTTATGGTGAAAGTAGGTCTGAAATCAAACTCTACTGTGAAAACATCTCCAACCTACAGCGAGGGAAAAAGCAACTCAGTTTTAAGGACTGCAGCAATTTAGGTTGCTCCAGAAGTAAAGGATGGTAGCCCACAGTGGATCAATGTTGGAATCCTTATAGAGTCTTACGAATAAAGACAGCAGCTGTCAGAGTGAGAGAATTAAAGGATTTGATGGTTTGAACTGATATTTTGTTTCTCCAGACATGTTCTCTCCCATGTTGGAGGTAAGCTAGATTTGCTGAGCTGATGAGGCTCTTGAATTCTCACTGGCCCACCTGAATTTGGGCTTTTGTCTCTCTAAGTTAGTACAAGGTTTCTTTTCATGTAAAAGAAACTGAATCAAGATCATAGAGAAAATATTATTTATCAGTGCAGAAATACTTATCAAGACCTGAAATAGGTTCAACAGCCCAGTAGAACACAGAGTAGAAAATTATGCAGATGAAAAAGAAAGGAAGCCATGACTGCATGAACAGATTGTGCTGGCAAGCAAATTACTGATACAAAACCAAAGGGCAGTCAGTGAAGGAGAGAGTTTTGACTGAATATCTGCTTGGCAATTTTGAGTTGATACTTAGATTTTGATATAGATAGCAGTATCCTGAAGGTGGCCCAGAACTGTACTGCTATCCTCCTGCCTTCTAGAGCAGACAGTAATCTGAATTAATTAATATCAATCTACTTTTAACAGTGTTCCTGAGCCACATTTCAGTAACAAATGTTACACACCAGAAGAGAAAACATAGCCCTATCTGATATATGTGGAGCCTCAGCTGTACATATTTGACCCCTATTTTACACAGTTGCAGCTCATTGATTCTCTCTTTTAAACTCCTGGACTGAGCACTCAGCAATCATGGGACCACCCATATATCTTCTAAGCTGATTTAGTCTATGAACTGTAACCCTGCTACAGGGCTGTAATGTTTCTGGCACCTACAATGCTGGCTGCTTGTCATTATGACATATAACCTAGAAGATGTACTTAAGAACAAATAACCTCAGAAGTGTTAACACGCCATCAGTCTTCAGCTAAAGCAAAGGCAGGGCTGGGGACTATCCAAAAAATGAATAAATGAGCAAATTCACATACTATCTCAGTAGCCACCAAAGTTCAGGTTTTGAACCAAAAGTGTCAGAGAAAGAAAGGAAGCTAGAAAAGGTCTTAATGGCTAAAAAACCCCATTCATTTTACCTCATGAAAGGCTGTAAAGTTACCGAGGTTATTTTTTTCACTTTTACTTGAAAGATATGTATTCTTTTCCATAAAATGTCTGCAATTGCTGTATGAATCTGGTGATGGACAAGCTTAAATTATAAATATTTTCCTCTTCTAGGATTTATTAAGAATGCCAATATGAACATAGACCAATTGAAATAGAGTATCCTAATTTAATTTAATAGAGCTTTCTAAAAGGTCAGGAAGAACATTATACACTGAGAATTAAAATAAAATATAGATAGTACTAGAACTGGAGTTACTGTTTATCCCACTTCAGTCCTGTTCTTAATGAAATTGTATTGGATTTTTTTATAATACATCAAAGAGTCAACATGAAACAGATGAAACAGTTCTCAGAGTATTAAATATATCAACAATATAAAGCTGGGTCAGATAATGGCAGAATTAAACAAAGACGAAAGGTAACAGTCCTGACTTCAATTAATGTAGTGAATTAATGAATGATCTCTATTACTCTACTCATGTTCATTAAACAAGTATAATGGCCTTCTGAATTGTCCATGTGAACCTGGAGAGTCCATTCGATCAAATTACTTATGCTTACTGTCAATCCCTAGCTGATTATTCATTGTCAGAGGCATGAATAACTAGCCTTTTGGCATTTTCATTCCCTTAAGGCTCAAGCATGCAGTATTACCAGGGCTGTGTCTATGAACACAGACTCCTCAAAGCGAATAAACCCCCATTTTATGCAGTTGTGCCTGTATGTGTATTTACAAACATATCTAATGTACTTGTTAGTTGCATGTAGGGTTAACCAAATTTTACATATATGTAGGTATCCCATCTTTTAGAATAGTTAGATAGAGAGATAGATAGATGAATAGATAAAACTATTTTTATTCTGATCTGGACTGTGGACTCCCATAGGGAGTAACAATAATGGGATGAAAGATCAAGTGGCTTCTTTCAACAAAAGTAGGCTCTTCCTAGAGAAACCAGGAAGACAGAAGAAGGATGTAGGCAAAACTGCACCTTTATGAGTTCACAGCATCAAAATACAGGTGTGCTAGCAGTTGCCAATAGCTGCTAGAACTACAAGCAACTCATTGTTAAGGAAGAGACTGTGGCCCTTGGTAGAAATTGTTTTCCTCCTGATCTGTTGCTACTGTTCGTTCTTTGCTGTCTTGGAGTCAGTGTAGGACTTTACCTTTCCCCAGTGTTCAGACTGATTTATGTAGCCTAGATAATAAATTCCTGTGCTCATCATGGTGAATCTCCCAATCTAGACAACCTACAGGGCTTCATATGTGCATTTTCAGTGAACTTTAAAAATAAGATATTACAACCTGGTCCTTTGTTTGTACCAAGGCAATGCCTGCTTACTTATTCAAAATATAGTCTTAAAAGAAGCATCAATCAGTGCCTTGCTCATGTTTACCCAACCAGCATCTCACAAGCCATAGAAGCGGGACCATTTGCTTCTTTGCTTTCATTTGCTTGAGTTAGGTGGTCATAGTTCAGCCCTTAACCTTCTTATGTTTTTCCTGATGTTTTCAAGCTGAAAACAATATTTTTTTTTTTCTCAATAGCTTATAAAAGATGGCCCTGTGGTTTCCTGTTAAGATGCTACATTATTTTTGTTCTATTTTATGACAGGAGTATTAGAATGAGGTAAAAGCACTAAACTCATGTTAAATGTTTCTGTAGGAAAGATGGTTGCATTTATTAGGATTAATAGACTACTTATTCTGGAAACTAAAATCCTCTTTTTATTCACATGCAATATAGTGTGCAGGTAACCAAAATCCAATTTTCTTAATCCTCAGTGAAGCAGGTTTTTCCCTGACTTCAGCGACAGTTCAATTTCTGTTATGCTAACCATATGCTTCTGATTGATTATCAGTTATATTTAATTATTCAGAGTTACAGATGGCAGTTTTCTGAGGCAAACTGCTGATCTCGGGAGGCTCTGTGTGCTGATGCCACTGCGTATGCAGTTACAACTCTTGAGTCTCTGAGGTTAAGAAAAACAGGTAATTTAACCACCTCTGTAAGCTGTATTGGCCTATCCATCTGGAAGAGAATGAAAAAATTCTGATACTAAGGTAGTAGACTGAATCTATAGACATGGAAAACTGGATAGTAAGATGAATAATCTGAAACACCCCGTGTTGCCAGTAATTAATGTATCTCTCTTTTTCCACTGAAAGGAACCTTTGAGGTGAGCTGCATCCCTTTCCTCCACCAAGTTTTTCCCATTCTTTACATTTAAAGGTTATTGGTACTGCAGTAGAGAACCAATTTCTTACTTCCTTACTTGTAGGATCTAGACTCTCTGAGGCCCTGGTATCATTTGTCGGAACCCCAGTATTCAGTACAGATCAATACTTGGTGAGCAAAGCAGGATAGGTCAGACATATTGGTACCAGTATGAAAAAGACGGAAAAGGAGAAAACAAGAAAAAAATATTGGATCTCCCATTCTCCAGGTGCTAAAAAAACCCAAACAAATCAAAACAGAACAAACCAAACCAAACAGAAAAAAAAAAAAAAATAAAAAAAATTATTCAGCATTTTTCCTCCTCATGAGGATTACCACGGGGATGCTGGGAAAGAATCCACTGCTGTTTGTTGGGTTTTTTTTGAGAGAGAGGAGAGAGGGTTTTTGTTTTCTATTCACCTGAGAGTGCAGTCCCAGCAGAATGCACCTAACAAATCATAGTGAGTGTCTGCACCTTGCTATGTATCAAAGTCCCTTAATGTGCCAACAAAGTTCTCCAAGGTCAGAAAAGCAGTTTATCAACCTCTTATATCTCTTATAGGAGACAATAAATTTATTCTACTGTTGGAATCTATGAATAATTCAGATGCTCTATGAGATAAACACTATTGCTTAGGATGCTCTGCATGTCATTGTCAACTAGTAACAAACGCTGTCATTACTCCGTGTATTCTGTACTTCCTCTCAGCTCGAGAAAATGCAGTGCTGTGTGGCTTGCATTTTTCTATGTCCTTTAGCTCTTGAAAGTTTGTTTTATCCTAATGCAACTTTACGTTAACAAATAGATTGAGACAATGTTTTGAATATTTGCTCATTCCTCTTTTTCTTAATTTCTAATCAGTCTAAAAAATTACTTTAGAAATAGTAAAAAAATAATCTTTTAGAGAGCTCTGAGTTCCTTATTAATTTTTAAAAAGCAAATAAAATATCTTCCTTGACTATTTTTATAGCAATCGGTGAAATCTGGAATACTTCCTATTTCTAATTAGGTTAAGCAAATGTACATGATTTAATATATAAATAAGTCTAGATAATCCTAGAATAGTTTTATGGATCCCTTTAAAATATCTAATGAAATATTTAATTTGCTTATTACAGAATCATTTTGAGTTTTATCACATTTTAGAACAAGTACTGCCCCAGTAGGCCAAATTAAAGTTCATTTGTATGATCTATGAGACCAGGAATAAGAAAAAAAAGTAGTATTTTTTTAACTATCAGCTTTCTTGAGGGACTTACAAAGCCAAATAGGACATTAGACTCCTTATACTTCCTCCTTGATCCTAACCTTCATACAGAAGTAAAAGTAATGTAAAAATAAAGTTTGTGACCTATGTTGAAATTTGAGATGCTTCTGGGAGGTCTCAGTGTCATCACCATCTATGACTAGCCAAGAGACCTTAAACATGATTTTGAATCTTTAATTGATAGACTTTTGGCTATTAATCATGACAAAGTGATGGAGATGTAATGTGTATATATATATGCAAGATGTTTACATACTTGAGACCATATTTACAAAGGACAACAACTACGAAAACACAGTGTATGACGTACCATGTATTCTACCATATTGCTAAGTAAATTGATCCCCATTTCACCTGAAGGGTAATATTTTCCACATAATACTAATAATTTTCCAGAAATCTAGCACCTGCTTCAAAAGCTTAAGACTCATAATTTTGGTGGAGAGTTGGGTATCAGAAAATATGAATATGGCCAATTTTATGTGAAGTGAATTAAATACCGTTACATTGGTGATGAGCTCCTAAATGAAAAAATATATATATTAAAAATAAAACAAACATTATGTGTAAAGAGTTCTACAAACAGAAATAAGATTATACTTCCTAGTTGTTATTTTTTTAAACATCAATTATAGAAATGGCAGCAAAAGTAATTCAACACCTCTCATCCCCCCACATTTAAAGACTAATATTGGCTAGACTAATATAAGTTTGTCCTCAAAAAAAAAGGAAAGAGAACTTTCCTATCTTTTCCTAAATGCCTTCATCAATGACACACTGCTTCACGCAGCAATCCTCAATAGATCATTGCCATTTTAGTAGATTTTTCTTTTTCAACAGTGACAAAGCTATAAAAGGAAGATTAATTGTTTTAAGATGGTAGATTTTCTACTCATTTCAATGATAATATAACATAAAGATTTCCTTAAAGGAGTTTGTTTATTTTCATCTTCATTTGCTTAGCATCATTAGATTCATAAAAAAATAACTAGTCCCTATTGTCCCTAAATTGAATCAAATCTTGTTTCCCTAGACTGAACATATTGGTGTAAGATAAACGTTTGTCAAGCATGTAGTATCTGTTTCAAATGCTGCTTATAAACAGTTATAAGAAAAATATAAATAAAATACATACATGTTCTCTGTAAATTACAATGGTTTATAGTATGATGCTTGCATTAAACATTAGATAGTAACTGAACGGTAACTATCTGGAAGCTTCTATCTTCTTTGCCTCTAGAGCAAAACTTAGAAACCTGATTATATAACATTCTACCTATGTGATTCTTATTTTAGCTTAAATCCCTTTTCTAGCTCAAAGTCCCGTTCAAAGGTAATCCTATTCTTTTTAAGTTGATTGAAAATAGTTTCCTTTTTCTAAATAAAATGGTTTAAATTAAGAAAAACTTATTATTTAATCTGAAGCAAATAATTGCATTTTCAGTGTTTGTTTGTTTTCTAAATAGGCCCAGAGCATATCCCTATTTTTAAATGAAAAATTTTCTGTGTCCATTTGAAGGGTTTGGTTGTCAAAATGAAAATCTGTTAGTTTAAATATTCTAGGGTAAAATATTAAGACTTTTTCTTAGAAAATCCCCTGAGTGCTTTTGATTATACTTTGTACATGTATAATGTAGGTACTGTACTAATAATATGAAAAATTATCACTAAACTTCATAAAATCAGATCAATTTCTGAGTAACATTGACTTAAAGAGTATGTCTTCATAAATATTCCACTAAAATGGAAAAAAAAACATAAAATATCTAGTGAAAGAGCCCGAGGAGATGAAATCCAATCCCAGAAAGCCAAGCGTATCCTGGGCTGCATCAAAAGAAGTGAGGCCAGCAGATAAAGGGTGGTGATTCTCACCCTCTTCTCCATTCTTGTGAGAGCCACCCTGGAGTACTGCATCCAGCTCTGGAGCCTTCAACACAAGAGGGACATGAACCTGTTCAAGTGGGCCCTAAGGACTGGCACAGAGATGATCAGATGGCTAGAACTCCTCTCCTGTGAGGACACTCTGAGAAAGTTGGAGTTGTTTAGCCTGGAGAAGAGAAAGCTCTGGGGACACCTTATTGCAGCCTTCTAGTATTTGAAGAGGGCCTACAAGAAAGCTGGGGGGGGACTTTCTACAAGGGCTTATAGTGATAGGAAATGGGTTTAAACTGGTTGAGTGTAGATTCCAGTACGAAATTAAGAAGATTTTCAATCTGAGGGTGGTGAGACACTGGAAAAGGTTGACCAGGGAACTGATGCCACATCATTTTTTATGTTCAGGACCTGGTTGGATGGTGCTTTGGGCAACCTTGTCTAGTGGGAGGTTTCTCCGCTCATGGCATGGGCGTTGGAACTAGATGACCTTATAGGTCTTTTCCAAGACAAACCATTCTATGATTCTATGAAATGCAGCCACAAAAACTCACCTCAAATTCAAAGGTTTAGCAGCCCAGCCACTCTTCACTGGCTGTTGAGACATTGCAATTCCTGAAAAAACAAGGCTACTTCCTTTCACCATCCCCTCTTAGGCCTTTCATAATTTACAAGGACCAAAAGAGATCATATTCAGAGGTAGGTGAGAAACCTTTGGAGTACTGGTTCCCAGTCAGAGCATGCCAGGTGAGGTGGGACATAGATCAAAGACCAGAGTAAAACACTTTGCCATTTTTTACTTTATAAGGAAATTTTGTTTGGTTGGTTTTTCCTTTTTTTAATCCCCAGTAGAAATGCCTTTTTAGTTACTGTATTGAGAGAATAATTATGAATGCTCTGGATCTAACATATCTGAAGGGTTCTCAGGTAACCTTTTTTTTTTGCCTTCCTTGCCTTGTATAGTCCCTAAACTACAGCAAATTTATGGACTATGCCTTCTTACCTGCACCTTGGTGATGCACCTGGGAAAGAGTTCACACTTGCTGTAATTTGTCTCCATTTTATTCAAGTCAGTCTAGCAGAACACAGTTAAATATTCTGTACACTGTTAAATATGTGTATACAGTATTTATTGACTGCTGCAAGAAGTGATAATAAAATTATTAAAAGCATTGGAAGTCTCTACAAAAAGATATTTTTTGTATAATTAAGCCTCTTGCAGAATTATTTGACAAAATAGTGTCACAAAATAACAGTAACTACAGAATGGATTTCCTACAGCATGAAAGGTTTCCCTGTAAAACATTACCTGCCTCAACTGTGCAATGTGAACAATATCTACATATTTTTGTCTTTAGTATGGATACAAAGTAATGTGGGGTTTTTATATGAGTCTTATCTTCCAGCTGTAAATTTAATAGTAACCGCATACTATACCACTGGCATTAATTTTAATGATGTGAGACTCCAATAACTCCTAAAGAGCTTAAAATTAATGCAAAAAGAACTTAACTTTGTGAGTCATGACTTATTTTTATTAGTAACTCTGCAGTTTGACTTAGTTTAAGAATGGGGAAGAATATTATTTGCCCAGAGAAATGCAAGAATGTTCATTGTATTGCATAATTTGTAAGTAATATGTGTTTGATTCTAATTTCCATATGCAATAGGGGTTCAAATATTTGGTGCAGACAGATCAAAATTTCTGCAGGTTGCGTAGCACTAGGTTTCATGGGGCCTGTTCAAACTCTGCAAGGTGATTTATGGGAGGAACTGATCAGACCTGTGCTTCAAAAAACAAAAGCAATACTCAAGTACCAGAGAGAGAAACCCACAAGTAATTATTTGCTTTGTTAGTCCAGCAGTAGAGAGTAGAGTGTGCTGCTACATCAGATAAGGACATTGTCAAGTTGAAGTCTGATAATTTCTTTGTACATGTGTAACCACACCATTGGAAAAGCACCTTCCTACTTCATCTTTTCAGGTAATAAGAATGAAGGTGCCAGGAACTGAAGTAAGAAGTGAAGAGAATAAATAGTTTTGGAGCTGTCTGACAATGAAGTGGCTGATATACTGACAAAAGTATGCAATTTAATGTGAATAAACTGTTATACTGCATGGCAGCAGATATATTAACTATCTTTAAAAAACATGTTCATCATGGTGCTGGGAATTTCAGGCAAGTGAAATTGACCTCAGTACCAAGACAATCCATACAGTCTTAAGAGCAAAATTGTAACATTGTGATTTTTCAGACAGAGGAAAAAAAAACAAGAGTATTTTCTCCTGCAAAATAAAACCTCACACCAAAACATGCCTGTCTGATCTATTTGATGAAGATGAATAGCGTCAAATAATTCTGCAAAAGGCCAAATTATATAAAACATCTTTCTTCATAGGCTTCCAATGTTTTTATTCATTCTGTTATCACTCCTTGCAGCACTTTATAAATACTTCGATGATGTCAAAATATTTGTCTTATCACTGATGATTTATAAGCCATTCTCACCATCAAGGTTCATAGAAGAATGATCAAAATAATATTAAAACAGTTGCATGTAAAGACTGGATTAAAAATCTAGGACTGTAAAATGTTAAAAAGAGACATATAATCAAAGCAACGTTAAAACTACCCCAAATATTTGTCACGGGGAAGAAATATCCCCGTGATATTGTTTCTACATGAGAAATGAAAATGAGATACTTTATGATAACATTAAGAATAAAAAAAAAACCAACAAATGAAACAACTAAAACATGCTAAAATGGACACTACTTGAAATGCCACTTTGAATATTTAGTTCTATGTTTGCCTTTTTCAAAATAAACTGAATCTTCCAGCTCTTTCAGTTCTTGTCTCATGACCACCAGAATTGATTTTTGGTTTACGCCAACTGGATCTTACCCAGTGAGAAAGCAAAGCAGAATATTAACTCTTTGACCTGAAATAGAAAAACTAACAGCTGCATAACATCACGATACGGATTATTGTGACCTGACTACGATAAGAAACACGTGGTTTACCAGGCATCATCAAAAACATGTCCCAAGTTGTTAGTCTAATAGCAGGAAGCTGTTAAGGATTTAACACCTGTGCTGTGAAATAAACAATGTTACCCAGAAATATGACAGTGCTCTCAGAGATAGATTCATTAGAAACACCAAGCAAGGCCACAAACTTTTTAAATCCCTTGTGATTTCAGGGGAAAAAAAAAAAAAAAAAAAGCGAGCTCTATAGCACACACAAAAGGTTTCAGAGAAAAGCAGACATTGTTAATGGCTTATGTGCATGAACACTGCAAGTAGAACCACTCACTGAATAAAAAAATGAAAACTCAAGATAGTATCATTTTCAGGGCATGTCTAAAGAAGTGCTTGCATTCCCATTTCACAGCTGGGAACCTGAAGCCTGGAGAAATCACTTCTCTAAATTTATTAATATTTTGGACATGAAAGTCATGTGAAACCTCTCATGGATTTCAATTTTGCTGTTGTCTAGAGCTGAAAACTGGTGTCATCTCAATCCCTCATTCTTTTTGCTCTTTTCTGGTTCTAGCAGCTGCAGCCAGGTCTCCTTTATGTTCTTTGTTTTCAAAGGCATGGAATTTCACTGGTGGATGACACCTTGCCAGAATTATCTGTCCTTTTGATGAAGATTTTCTTCATAATTTAGGAATTGTACTGGGACATAAACAATTATATTTTTAGAAGTTATCTGAGATTAACCATTGACACGAGTTTTGCCTTTAGCTTAGTTTAGTATGTATTTCAGCTCCAGGAGGAAATAATAATACAACAGCAACTTGTGTATCACATCCATAATTGCCAATTTACTACTAGGTTAAAAAATGTATTATTCTTGTTTATCTGATATTATGCTTTGCTTCTTTTCTCTTTGTTTCTTAACTATGTTTAAATACTCATTCAAATAAATGTTTATTTCACATTGTTAGTACAGGTAAAGCTAGTAAGAGTAACTGATGGTAAATGCTGGATTTTTAGTGACAAGTACT
>JANHFX010013004.1:0-25696 GCA_027560015.1 Chloroceryle amazona | reverse complement strand
TTATTTCACATTGTTAGTACAGGTAAAGCTAGTAAGAGTAACTGATGGTAAATGCTGGATTTTTAGTGACAAGTACTTGAATTCCTTTCTTTTTCATTTCAATTTCTGCATTACAGTTATCCAAGAGTCTGAAAATTTTTGCTGTTCTTTAAGAAGTGAAAGGGTATAGCTCTGCAGGTATGCCTGAGGGAGACAGGACATGGCTTAGGACACAACTGCGTTAAGTTCTTTTTCAAAGGTTAGCCTCTAAACCACACTACAAATGCAGCATAGAAACTCAGTAAAGTGAATTTCTGCAAGAGGACGAAAGGAGAAGTCGAAGCTGTTCTTTCCTAAATCAGAACATAGGTTATTAGTGAGATGCTGGTATAGCAATCACTGGTGTTGTGTCCTCTACTACTTTTATTCATATAAATAAATTGGATAATGCTTTTGAAAGCAAGATTTCCATGTGATTCTAAATTAGGGAGAACAGTAAATAATGAGGAACAATGCAGACAGTAATAGGACTAATAGATGACAAATGTAGTTCAATGCAGCTTAATGTAGAATAATGAATCTGGTAAAGAAGGAAAAAAAATAAAAAAGAGAGAAAACACCACCTGCAAGATCAAACACACACACAAAAGAAAAAAGCAAATGAAATGAAAAAAATAAAGGAAAATTTAGTTGTGGGTATGTCCTTTCTTAAAAGGAATCCTTTGCAATGCTCCAGCCTCAAGATCATCTGAGGTTAAGAAAACAGGTTAAAGTTTGTATGAAGTATAGGGAAGATATAGAAGAAAAAAAAAAGATTATGATTATCACACTTACAATGTTGGGATTTCGCAGGTCTATTCTCCATTTTTTTGGTCCCTAAACAGCCTGCCAAGGAGTAAGCACATGCATCGATAGGTAAGCTGATGCACAGGCAGAGACTGTTACAGAAGTTTGTACTTTATTTTGCAGTTAGAGACACTGCTATTTTAAAACAGTTTCAATCTATCTTTTGTTGTTTCTCTTCAGTTAGCCTGGTAGCCATGGTTTCCAAAGGCTTTCTGTCAATATTGAACTACTGGAAGTTATTTTCATGAGGATACACAGTGTTTATACACCCCACTGCATATCTGCTTTCCAGAAGGAGATTCACAAAGGAGGAACGGTTTTCCTCTTTATTGTTTAAGTTTATTCATGTGCCTTTTAAAAAGCATTTAAATGAATAGCTATTTATAATTAATCTTTTCAAGTTACTACTATCACATTAGCGAGACCAGTATTCTCCAGTACTGGAAAATTGATGTTAATGTTGGTTATTTAGTCTTGCCAGTTTTCAGATATAAGTGGCTGAGAGATTTTAATCTGAAAACTTCTTGGTTTGTTGATATAATATTCAGATTCACAGTTCTCTGAATCATGAAGTAATTTGGAATGCACCACTGCATTGTAAAATATGATCTTTATCACAAGTAACTCTGATGTAGCTTCTCTGTGTTATGATATTGGTATGGTACAGACATTGAAAGCTCTAATGCAGCACATCACTTTGGTATATGCTTAATATTAAGCATCTGAGTATTTGATGTAGATATCATTGTGCAGTTTCTTAAAGAATTAGTCTTCCTTAATGTAAAATCTTTTGTTGTGTTCTTTTAGAGAGTTATCCATTTTATTAAGTAAATTATTTGTTTCCTCAAACCTTCTTTTTCATTGTTATCCCTTCCTGATAGGAGATAATGGATAGGATTTTATTTATTATTCCTCATTTGTCAAAACTATTGGCTTAGTTTTTGCCGTAGGGCTTCCGTTTTGTACACTAATAATATTAATTACATTGCATTAATGTTTTTTCCAAAAGCAAAATACATTTAAACACTGCTATGAAAGATTAAATTTTTGCCTTTCTGAAAACATCTTATTTATTATTGGAATATTTGCATGTAACTTTTTTCCTTAAGAAAACACTTTTGCTTATTATAAAAATATTTTTTCACTTTGTATTCCCTTTTTTACTTGCTTTTTTTTGTATGAATTTAAGAATTTTATGAATTCAACTGGCTCAGTATACCTTGCAAGGTTCTGTTGAACTCTTTGACTGACACTATTCTTCTTTCAAACACTGCATCCTGAAGATCAAGGCCAACAAATGCTATTTTGGTCAGATGGGAAGGGAAATTGCCTTGATTTTGTTCCAAGCAGGCAATTAAGAAATGATAAATTGGAATCTCCCTAAATCTGGAAACCATAACTCTCAGATGTGTCATGCACTCTGAAGTGTAAACCATCTGATAATAATAATAAATACTATTATTAACTGTAAAGAAATGCAAATGAACATAAGCTTATAAAAATTAGGTGATTTAAAAGATGGTATTTGTTTGGAAATTTCCACTTAATTTTGTGAAGCTAGTATTTTTCCCACCTTTTTTATGTAATGTTTGAGTCATCTGTCCCTTGTAATGTGAAAGTAATCTTTTAATGCCTTAACATATGTCATGTCTATAATTTCCATGTGTAGTATTTCAACAGAAATCAAGGACTTCCTCTGCACTTTTAGCAAGCAGTGGCACTGAAGCGGTTGCAGAAGACCAATGAATCAGCTATCTAGCACAGAAGAAAGCCATGTTACTTGTTGCCTTCTCTCAGTTGTGTAGGCTACACCTTAGAATGAACATCTAAATCCTAACTCATACTACAGTTGTCTTATAAAAGATGTTGAGTATTCAGCAGTATTTTCTGAGTGAATTTGTAGGTTTTAAGACATTGAAAAGGCTACCTTTATGATCCTGCAAAGCTCAGATTTGGGAAATCTGTTTTCAGTTCTTAGCTTGTTTTGCATTTACAGACTGCTTTATTTTAATCTTCTGATGTGGAATAAATTGAGAGTCTTTGGAAGTTCCAGTATGCAAGTGCATTGCTAGCACCTCTATAGCCATGGATTGCCTTTGTCTTTGTCAAACAGTAGGAACAAAATGATTGCTCATGGAAACTGTATTTTCCCAAGATGGTCTTCTTCCAGGTTATAATGGTTTAAAATTAACATGCAGAGCAGAATGGCACAGTTCAGGAAAGCACTGTAACTGCACACAGGGAGCACAGCTAGGAGGCTGCAACCTTTCACGCATACTAGCTTTCATTTAAGAGAATCTACCTGTTGCACTCATTGCTGGGCCATGTCTGTTGCTAAGTGAATATCTATAACTTTTGCAGTATGAAAGTTTTCACAGCCATTGCCATTTGTAACCAATGGATGCCTTTTTTTGATTAAAAAAAAAAAAAAGATACTTCAGGGGATTTACTCAGTGATATTAATTGTACATAATATGACCTAAGTGAATACTGTTGAACATGGTCTAGTACAGGGACTTCTGAGGTGGTAATTAAATTATTCTGATTACCTACTTAGGTGACCTTCTTCAATAGCTGAATAATGAAAATTACTTGTCCACAAAATTATCTGAAATTGAATGTTGACTTGGACAATTTTCTGCTTAGAGTTTGAAAAGGAAACAAGCATAATATTTGGAAGGCCTGGGATTTCCTTGCAACCAAAAGTTTTTCAATTTTGTCTTTTATTTCCCTCTCTGTGGTGTACTGGGGACTAACACTTTGGTGCACGGTAACTAACAAGTTCAGTAAAAATAGCAGTAAATATTAAAACCAAAGGTGTTTGTCTTTTCATTTGATTATCAACTAGTATGTGTTTTAGAATTAATTCCCACTTCATTTTTTAAATATTTCACTACCTACTTCTGAACACAGATTTGTGAATCAATTAGCATTGATTTTTTTTTTTAAGATTTCTGGTCCAATTACTTGATATCTTAAAGGGACAGAAAACACACAATCAGAGACTGTTGTACTTTGTGTGAGGTATGATTTTATTCATTTAATCTGAAATTCATCTTTATCTTCATTAACAGTTTCTGAAAGAAAAATGGGCAGTGTTTTAATTGGATTCACTTGAAACAGAGCACAAGGAGAAGCAACTGCAGAGAAGCACTTATAAACAGAAACTATTTGTTAATCACAATTAGAAAGAACAAAAGATTTAGCTTAAAGTTCATTGAAAGAATGGGTACTAATGATAAGTTTTATTTTCTCAACTGAGGATCAGAGTAAATATGCTGTATCAGAGCGAAAGCTCTTCAGATAAGTCTGAGCAGCACTTTAACCCTTTTATTTTTATTGGGTTTTTTGCATGAGAATACCTTAAAAATGGTTTATCTGATCCAGGTTTTCTCACCTGGAGACAGAGGCCTCTTCAGAGGGGAAATCCTTCCCTTTTGCAGGGATGTGTGTGAGGTCAAAAGACACATTGGCAGAGTGCCTACAATAGCTGAAACACCATGACCAGTTTAAGATTTGCTCCAGATTTTTAAGCAGCTGGAGTTACATGAAACAAATACCTTATGTCTGTAATTTGACTGACAGTGCCAGGAACAAACAGTATCATATTGGAGAAGTTTGAATGTCAGAGTACTTCAAATTCAAGACCAAACTACCTTTTGGGTTGACTTAAATGCTTCTGTTAAATGTGCTTAAGAGCTGAAATACTGTGAGCTGACAAAAGTCAGTATTATGTCAGTGTTTGTCCACCTGTGTGATAAAACTTATGAGTCACTATTACATCTACAAGTAAAAAGGCAAGATTGTCTGCTTGTTTGCAGTTATAGGGTTTTTTTTAAAAGAAATATTCAAAATATAATTCACATGAATGAAATTAAATATGCATATACATTTTTTTTGTGGGCTTATGTCTTATCCTGAAAGATTTAGCAAAGAATTAGCATTCCTTTGAGCTCTTTTCCCAAGTCCAGGGTTTAGTTTATAAATGATGTGCTGTGTCCTCTACATCATCTTAAATTATCTATAAATTTATGCAGGGATTTTAAGGGGAAAAATTGTTCTCATTTCAAGCTAGGTAATATGTCAGCAGCCTTGTACATGTTGCTTTTCAGATTTTGTTACCCTCAGTATGAGCTTTCTAGATCAGAAAGGGAAATTTCACCCCAATGTCAGACCATTCTAGGCAGTAGGCAGGCCCTTCTGCAGTAATTAAAATTAAAAGAATTAACGAGCATGATTTAATCATTTTCATAATTGAGATAATATTTATCTACATTTTCATCATTTAAAGACTCATTTGAAGGACTGTGAATTAAAAGCTGTATCCTGGAAATGCAGAAATTTAAAAGAGGTATAAACATGGGTTTTATCAGATTTCCCATGTGATATTTATAATTTTATTTTGGTTTATGGATGCATCTCCTAAGCAATATTTAATGCATCTATAAAAACTCTCTAAGAAAAAAAAAACCCAAACCATCTAGAAAAATAAAACAAAAAAAACCCCTTGCCTTGTGTTGTTTTTTGTATTGTACTTAAAATGGGGGGGGGGAAATTTCTTTATGTTAACTGCCTCTAAGAAAAGTTATTAGGAAGAAACTTGGTGAGGATTTAAAACCCAGTCTAAATCTTATGTGTAACATTTGAAGTCCTACTCTTACACTGATCACCAGGAGCTAGTATTCCTAAGAGAGCCAAGATAGAATAGCTGTCTCCGAATAAGTGAACGTATGGCAATGCACTAGGAAAGCAGTAGAATTTCAAAGTCCTGTTTCTTGTCAAAAGAAGATATAGAAGCAAAATTCCAAGCTAATCTACTGTGGCAATCCTATGACTTTTCCCCAGGGCATGACCCATAAGACCAAAGCCATTTCAGTGAGTCTGTAATTGGACAATTACCTTTTTCCTGACCGTAAATGCTGACTCGGGGACTCGTCTCCCATTAATCTTTTGTCTACCAAATGGCACGTGCATATTTATTTCATAATGGTCACTATACTTGCAGAAGAAAAAAAAAAAATCTGTCTACCATTTCTTATGATTTAAAATGTGCAACAACCATAATTTGTTTCAGTCTCTCAGTGACCCAGCAGATTTGTGCACTTAAAGCGTTTTACTTCTGGAGACCTGGGTTAAAATAATTTGTTTGAGCTGACAAGGGAAATGTGTTGGCCTCAACATATTTCCTGTCAGATGTTTGTACACAATGACAAACATAATTCACCATGATTCATAATTTCCGTTCAGAAAAACATTTTTGTGTCTAAAGCAACAAGATACAATTTAGATTATAGTTCAAGCAGAGTAGCTACTCAAAGGGTAGAAAGTAGAATAAAGGAAGAAAAGAAAGAGATTTTCTAAAGCACCCATACTTCAATTAAATTTTAGTAGAAGGCATCAGATTTGCAGTCCTTTTTCTGGAAAATTCAAAGAAAAAAAATTGTACCCAAAGGCGGTTTGTTTGACTGCATCTGTAGTTTTTATGGTTGTATTTAAAGTGGAGAGCACCATCATCATATTTGTTCAGACATTAAAACCTCAATAACTCTCTATTACTGAATGTCAGTGAGGCAAAATTACCAGAAAGACACACCAAATACGCATGTTGTGTGAATAGGAAAAAAAAAAAAAAAGAATAAAAAAGAAAAAAAAAAGAAATTTGCAATGTGCAGGCATAAGTTTTAAACCTAAGAAATAATGTTCTATTTATTTTTTAAAAAAGAGCATCTTTATTTTCTGGGTCAAACATGTAAAGGGGACTCCAATTAAACACTCATTTTGTTGTCACAATCAATAGTGTTTAGAGTTTAAATACATGATGTGTGCCTGCAGTCAGGTATTAGGATATCTAAATACTCCAATTACTTGCACCTGTAATTGATTGCCCATGTAAAATTAGAGGTTGCATTTAAAAATGTGGCCCACAATGAAACTTGGAAGGATGCCAAATAAAGAAAGATGTTCTATGCTAAAGTGCCAAAGCAGTCTAAAATGATTATTGTTTGAGTATGACACCAGGCAAACAACATCTGCCAATCTTATACTACAAGCAGATACAATCCATTAAGTGGAAATAGAAATAGTACCTGAAGAACATGGAAAGAATGAGATTCGTCAAAATAATCCTTGTAAATAATAATCAAACCAGTTTCTTTTCATTCTTTCCATACTTTTAGACTGCTGTTTTATGGACATGAAATAGTAGTGAAAGTTATGCTGTACTAGGCACTATGCAAGTGAAAAATAAAAATACTGGGAAAGTTTATAAAATTTAGACATCCAAAAATACAAAAAGTAATTTGGGGGACCTGATAAATAGGTTATGCAACTATCTCCCAAACCTGGCCTATAATTCTCACTTGCCTGGAATTTGCAAGCCCAGTCTCATTTCACTAAACTTTATTGTTGGATATGCAGGGGTTGGGGATTTTTTTTCATGTTTTGACATTTGATTAAAAGAATGTTAAGAATAATTTCAGCAAAAAAAGAAGAACTTTAACATATATGAAAAAAATCTCAATTTTCAGTACCAATATTTCACCTATATATGGTTTGTATTTCTTTTTTCATATTATTTTTGCCTGCACTAAAATTTCATAGTGAAAAACTATTGCCCTGTCAATTTGTTTTTAGCAAGTATTTTATTTGCTTGGTTTTAAATGTATAACAAGCTTACAGAAAAAATACATGTATTTAGATGTACAAGCCCTCTAAGCAGTCTATATATCAAAGAAGGTTATCCATCCTTACTTATCCTTCCATTCAGAGGGATGTTGACAGGCTTGAGAAGTGGGCCTGTGTGAACCTCATGGGGTTCAATAAGGCCAAATGCAAGATCCTGCACCTGGGTCAGTGCAATCCCAAACACAAATACAGGCCGGGCAACGAGTGGATTAAGAGCAGCATTTCAGTGAAGGATTTGGGGGTACTGGTGGATGAAAAGATGAATATGACCCAGCAATGTATGTTCACAGTCCAGAAAGCCAGCTACATCCCAGGCTGCATCAAAATCAGCATGGCCAGCAGGTCAATGGAGGTGATTCTCCCCCTCAGTTTAAACCTCATGAGACTCCACCTGGAGTTATGAGTTCAACTCTGGAGTCCTCAGCATAAGGATATGGTCCTGTTCGAGTGAGTCTAGAAGAGAGTCATGAACATGATCAGAGGGCTGGAACACTTCTATGAAGACAGACTGAGAGAGTTGGGATTGTTCAGCCTGGAGAAGAGAAGACTCTGTGAAGACCTTATTGTGGCCTTCCAGTACCTAAAGGGGTCTATAGAAAAGCTAGAGATGGAATTTTTACAAGAGCATGTAAAGATAGGACAAGCAGTAATGGCTTTAAACTGAAAGTGGGTAGATTTAGACTAGATATAAGATTTTTTTCACAATGAGTGTTTTGAAACACAGGAATATATTTCCCAGAGAGGTTGTGGATGCCTCATCCCTGCAAGTGTTCAAGGCCAAGTTGGATGGGGCTTTGAGCAATCTGGTCTAGTAGAAGGTGTCCCTGCCCATAGCAGGGGGTTTGGAACTGAAGGATCTTTAAGTTCCTTTCCAACCCAGTCCATTCTATGATTCTTTGATACTTATGGACAAGGTCAAATAGAAAACAAACAGGTGTATGTGTGAAATTTCATTGGGGTAGTTGTAGTGAAATAACTAAAAGAAAACAGAAAAATTAAAAACCTCCTTTTTTTGAAATGGATTTTTTTTATAACATGTTGAGATTGTTATGAAGTATTTAATTATGAAAAATTATGTGGTATTTTTGTCTTTTATATTCTAAGCCCTTCTTGTCATAGGGTAAATATGGTAAGAACTGGACAGCTATACTAACTGAAGATGACAACAGGGGAAAGGACAAAGGAAAAAGTCTGTTGTAATTTAATTTTAAAAGGTACCATCATTTATTTTCAGTTGGCATTCAATTTTCAATACACTCATTTTAAAATGCATTACTGTTTAGTTTTGAATGTTATGGTAATTTGGGAATTGACTTAGCTGTTTTCAGAATTACAGATACGAGGCATATTAATGAACTTGAGTTTCAGATAACAAATGGTGCTTGAAGTTTGCATGCCTTTTAATTCATTTTTGATTAGAACACGGATGTTTTCTGAAATATAGATGGCATTTGCCAGCCAAAATGGTCATCTGATTTCAACATACAATGTGATGCTTCAGTGAAGTTTGAACTTTGGAGTGATTTAAAATTCATTGGTAATAGTGCTATAAAGGCTGTGTTCCTTAGCTCAGACTGCAATAACCTTCAGGATAGTATCTTCTTTGCAGCCACACTGAACCTTCAGTTTATTTCATTTATGCGTTGGTTTTGTTTTGTTTTTTTTTCAGATGTATGCTATGTTAACCTGTGAATTCCAGCCATGCTTCATTGTGCATACATTGTCAGAAGCAGATGCTGGTGCATAAGGGTTTTAGTAGGGAAGGAAGTGAGTGGCATAGACTGAATTGGATTCATAAGGAACACAATAGCAATATATTTATGCCTACCTGTTAAAAAAAATAACACATGCAGATTAAAATGATTTCTGTGATACATAATTTTTTTTTGTTATATATTTGCAAATCCAAGATTATGTTTTGAATAACTGATTGGGACCAGTTGATTGAAAACTAAACATTAAAAAATGGATTTTTCACATTCAATTTTTCTTCTTATTCAGTTCAGAAAAGGTTAGAATTAAAAACGTTTACAAGATTCCCAGTGCTTCCACAATGCACAAATAAACCAGACTGTAGATGGTCTTACTTAATCTCTTCCTACTGTTTTTTTTAAGGAGTACAAAACCGAAGTTTTAGTCATACTCATAAACAGAAATCCACTGATTATGTTTTCTTTAAAACTGTTTCTTTCTACTGTCGTTCATCAGTTGTCATTAAATATAGCTGCTCCATTTTTCCACTCTGGATATACAAATTACCTTTTCACTTGGAGTTCCACATGATACTCTGTGACTGCTCTGTGCTCAAATATTCCCATGAATCCTGTGCTTGCCTGTGAATAACAATAAAAATACTCATCTCTATTCACTAGAGATCTAACCCTTCCAGGAACATGAAACTTTAGACGTGCAAGACCAGCAAGAGCAGAGTTGCTCCTCTAGAGCGTACAAGCCAGGAACAGAGGGTGGCTCCACATGGGGCTGTGTCCTCACCAACAGGATGCTGTTCCACACAGGCTGAATACAGCAGGCAGGGCCAGGTGATGGTGATGCGATCCATCAACAGGCACAGACAGGTGAGTGGTCCTCCCATGGAAATACAGCCTGGGGCAAAAGCAGATGGGGCTGAAGATAAGGCTACAGCAAAATGTCAAAGTCCATCCAGGAGACAGGGCTGTGTCCAGGAGACAGGCTTAGACAGTAGTCCAGGAGGAAACCTATTTACAGCACAGGACTAAGGTCTATCCATGATGCATGGCCGTAAGCAGGGCTGGAGATGCATACCCAAAACAAAACTCAGGCAGCCATTCATTTTGCTCCTCCTTGCACTCTCCAAGTATTGTATTCATCTGACAGACCACCAGATTCTGATATCATTCATTATGGGAAACTTGCACCACACAATTTTCATACTTTAAATCTCTGTTACATCTATATTAATATTTGAAGATATCTCTATTTTCACATATTTCTATGAAATTGTTCAATACGTATTACCATTTGGGAACATGCCTCTTGAAGGCATAAATACAGAATGACTCATAAAATCAAACTGTTCACTGACAATTGAATAGGAAATAAGAGAATCTTCCAGTATTCCTTCATCAGTTATTTTACTCAATGACATATGTGTACCTTTTGGAAGTTATGATGCCTCATTTATTCCTTAAGAAAGTCTCATAGAATATTGATGCATTCTGAGGACTTCTTGATGGGCAAGAATTAATGGCACCCAGAGATAAAAAAGAGACAAAGTATAGAGATGTTGATTCCTAAGAATGTGGAGACTGGCAGAGGTATGTTACCTTTACTATTTAATTCATGTTTTTCTTGATTCAGCAGTGGTATCATATGAATATTAAATAACATCTACAGTGTTTTGGATATTTAAAAACTTTTTTATCCTATTGATAGCTGTGCAGTGAAACCTGAAAACAGACTGGCAGTAGTTTAGTTTGTATTGAATAATTGAATACTTGCCCAAAGAGCACTGAAAACCACAAAAGGCTTTTGCGAGTGTACGACAGTGCCTCTTGATATTCAAAGCTATTAATTGATGGCAGATTCAAGATGGCAAAGTCACTGAGAGGAAAGAAAACATTTCCACCCATCAATGTTTGTAGAAAATTTCTCATTAACTGAAGTTGATAGTTTCATATGCACATTGAACAGGAAACTATATATTGTCTGTTCAAATAAAGTCTTTAGTATTATTGATTTGCTGTGAAACAAACTCAGGTGAGTATGAAATTTGTTTAGGACTGCAGCATAGAATGAAATTTAATTCACCTTAATCACTTGTAAATGCTCTGTTGACTCTGATTATTTTGAAGGAATTATTTATGAGAGTTTCCTATATTTGATACCATGATAAGCAATTAAGCAAAATGAAAGTTCTCCACAACATGATGTACTGTACTGAGAGTCTGAGAAAAAAAGATCTTAAATAATTACACTCTAAGTGTTTTAGTAGATGTCATTAATTTTACTTTGCTTGTGCTGAAGTCAGCATATAGAATGTTTTATAGAATGACAGACTGTAAAATTTTAAACAGTTGATAACTTTCTCTATGTTAAAGCATGAAAGACCTACAGATTTCTGTAGAGGAGTAGTGCATGTGGTGAGGTGCCAGCAACACCTCTAAACAGCTGAGGTGTCTGCTGTGGAAGACTAAGTTCAAGCCAAGCACAGACCACAGCAGCTATAGATGCCTCTATTCACAACCACAGGGTGTAATGCCAACTTTATCTGCATGAATCTAACCTCTGCCAATTCTTTCTTAGGATTGGGACACCAAAAACTGTCTCTCTCAGGCACACTATTTCTTTTCATAGAAGAATGCCTCAGCTATCAAGATACAGGCTATGCTATGGACAAATAGAGCCAACAGGCTGTCTTCCAGCTTTAAAATTATTGCTGAGCAGAATCAAAATTCCCTATATCAGAGAAAAGCAAGTTAGCAAAGTTGAAAGTTTTTAATCTTTCAACTAAGAAACACACATGGTTACACACAAAATATTTTTATCTACGAAAAGGGGACACAGCATTTATATGCAGGTGTAAGAATTTATTGTTAGTTCAACTAATAGTTTAACAATCTGATCATCAAAGAATCAGACTCTCTTCTTGACAGCCCATCTCCAAGAAAAATAAGGCTTCTAGTCTAAATTATGTAATTATTACAGAAAAGCCTACTTCACAGTCAAAACTGTTATATTTCCTAACTTCATTTTCTCTGGTATTGTGCTAACCCCCCCAAAGACTTTCTGGAACCTAAAATTTACAGTCAACTTTCACTATTCCTGAACAAGAAGTACATGCATGGGTGCCTGTGTGAGAGTGTGTGAGTGCATTTGGGCATATTTTAGTGAGTCATCAGTGTCCTGAGATCTTTGTCGGGAAGAGTATGTTCTTCCTGGTGAAGGCTTCTGCCTCATTCAACCTGCTCACTTGCTCTTTCTTCATTGGTTCATGGAAAGGTTTTAACTATCTAATGTGATAAATACACATTATTTGTCAGCCGGAGTTGCAAGTCCTCCAATGGACTTCAAATTTGGATCTGAAACTTCTAAAAAGGGGGCACCAGCATATGTATCATCAGCATTAGTTTCAATCTGAAAATCCCCGAGTTGTTATTCAGGGATTATTTAACCAATTTTCGATGTGAAACCTCTTTTTATTCCACAGCTGTAGAAAATACAAAGAAAATCTATTCTACCAACCTTGTACGTCCTTTCCCTTCAGACTAGACATTCAAGAATATATTTAAACTACAGATCAAGCAGTATATGTGCTAATTACAATCTAATGGTAGAATTAATCTAAGAATAAACTCAGCATTACGGTGAAAGGGGTATGAAATACCCACATAAAGAGTTCTAATGTTCACTCGTTTTTCACATAAACAAAAGTATTGCTTGCCAAAGTATAAAATGTAAACAAACACACAAAAAATTGGAAAACCATATAAAAAAAAAAAATTTGAAGCAATTTATATTTCTGTTCTCGTATATATATATATATTTTTTTTTTTCTAATTCTCCTATGGGAATATTCTCAAAATTTAGTGCTTAAAATTAATATATAAGTGAATTCAGAAGCCTTGGTTTATGGGAAGATGTGCCTGTGCTTGAAAATCCTGTGGCAACACTCCAACTGTAAAATTAAAATTTGACTGTTGCTCTTGCAGATGTCATTATATGAATTCAAGTACTTGATAAATCCTTATGTATCTCCCTCATGCTAACAAACAGTTATTTTACCCTTAGAACAGTATAATGGGAATACAAAAGGCTATTATCTGAAGATAACCTGTGCTGTTTTTCACTTAGAACACTCTAGAATTATCAACGGTATGATGCAAGATAAGAGGGTTTCCCTGTAAGAAAAGCAGTACTGAGTGAAACCAAATATCTGTCTGATCTAGTGTCATTCTACAGAAATGTTCAGAGCAGTTATAGAGAAGAATATAAGACAAATAAGGGGAAATTTATTCTTTCTGTCAGATTATAATTACATTGGATGCCTCTTCTTTCTTGTATTGTGAATACTCCCTGTGCCACACACATTTACAGACTACTGTTCTACTCTCCTGAGTTCTCTGTCTTCCAGGTGAAACAGCTTCAGTCTATCCCACAGCTAACACAATTTCTGTGATCATTGCTGTTATTCGTCTCTGTAGCATTGCTAACCATACCACATAATTTCTGTCACTGAACATCCAGGATTTTATAATATTAAAATTTAAGAGTACTGTGGAATCTTAAATTGCAAATATTTATTTCTTATTCCTTTCTTACCAACCCATAGGGTTCAGACTGTTGGTTGTTGGTTTGTTTGGGTTTTTTAATTACTAGCGATATTTTATATTTCCACAAGATTATCTATTCTAATTCCAGATGCTATGTCCTGAATAAGTTTCTAAACACCAACACACAATATTTTCAGGTACAAGTATATATATATTTAAACCTTGCATATTCAGTTATCCATTTGTTACATTTGTAAATTACCTAAATTTGTTGCAATATGCGTTTGTGAATACACAAGTTGATTGGATTAATTATGTTGTGATGACCTTTGTAAGGCCCTTAGATCTGGTTCTCATTGACCCACTCTAAAACTATTGCCTGAATGATTGTAATGTGTTTTAAGTTAGACAAGATTCACATTCAGGTTGAAACTCCTGCTATAACAATCCAAAGTGGTTTCATTTATACAGGGTAGCTGTAGCTAGAATATGGAGAGATGAGAGATGTGTAAAAATTTACCCGCTCATATGTCAGGTGACCCACATCCAGGCTTGCATGACTAGATCCCAGTCTCATGTTGGCTGTGGACTCTTTTAATACTTGCTGCATATTTGCCCTGCTATCCTCTATTTATTTCCCCTTTAAATTACCCGGAGTTATAATTTAGAATCAAATTAAAATGAGTTTTAATTTAGGGTGAAATTGGTGGGACCATCATGCCAATGAGAAACTACATCATAAAAGTCTACACAGTGACTAGGTATCTATTGCAATTCATTCACATACTAAAAAAATAGATTAATTAAACACTTTTTTTTATTGCTTCAAGTAAACAGCATTCTTCTAAAATGTTATGTCTCTGCATGTTGCAAAAGACTGGTGATACAAGGGAAATAAAATATTTCCATTAATTTCATTTACATGTCCACAGTCCACAGAAAAGCTGCTACAGTAGTGTGACTCAAATGCAATAAGGAAACAAAATCTTAACTCTCCAACCTGATATATTGTCCCAATCTCCCTAAATATTTGTGGACAAAAGAAGAGACACGTCACAGCTCATTATTTCTTCACCTTACAATGCGTTACTCATAAACAAAGACTTTTTTTCAATGTCTTCATTTATGAAAATCAGATTGCATCATTGTCCTGTTCCGCTACAGGTCCTAATACATATCTAAATGTCTTTTTCATTATTTTTCCATAGTAACTGCAAACACTCCTCTACAATACTCATAGGTTTCAAAGCTTTTCCTTTCCCTTCCCCTTTTCCCTTTCCTTCCTCTATTCCTTTCCCATGCCCTTCCATATTTGCCCCTAAACCTATCTCCTGAGCTACCAGTAGAACGCAAGTGCAATAGCAAAGCATTGCATTCAATGTTTGCATCTATTAGAAAATTAATCTTATGAAAGAATACAAATCATGTCTGATATCAAAACAAATACTTTCTTAATACAATAGCTGTGTAGTATAGAAAGAAGGATATAGAAAAGAAGTCATGATTTTAAACTTTTCATAATGTTTAATAACAAAAGGTACTTTTTAATTTATTCATTTCAAAAAACTGGCACATTACATACAGAATTACTGTGGAAAGCATGTTTAAGTTTTATGCTGAATGAAATTCAGTCTCAGTTTTATAGAAGTACAGATTGGCTTTTGATTTGCCCCAAGGCACTTTTGTTCTATCTCCTATGTAAAATCAGCTGCTGCTAATTCCTTGATTTGTACTACAGAGACACCACTTTGGATGATTAAAAATCTTTTATGTTCGAGTACTTACTATTTTTCATTAGGCAGTGTGTTAAAGGAAATAGGAGGCTGTCTTTGTTGGGGATAGAAGACCTGGGGGGGATGTTTTGAATTTCTGAGAAACCTTTAGATCTTTGGGGATGGCAGGAATGGAAAAATTTCATTTTTTTTGTTGTGATGTGAAATTCTCTGAAGTTTGTCTTCCTGAAAACATATTTTCTAATGAAGCTTTTTTGAATTTGTCAAATGCAGTTCTTTAATCAAACAGATGCAATTACAAAACAAGCTTATTCAAAATTCAGAAAGAATGATCAGTCACAGATTTGCCAAGCAGGAAAATAGAAATGAAGGCTCTGAGGTATGCCCAAGAATTCATGTTCAGCAGAGATTCTGTACAAGACCTTTTAAATCAAGTTATTTCTTATGGTCAGTCTGGCTCAGCACTACTGCTGTTCATCCACAGGATTTTATGCACCTTGGCTGCTCCTCAGACATTAGATAGAGCAGGCAGTGCAGATGTCAGAAGAAGTTGTTATAATTTTGAAGTTCTTTGGTGTACTGTTCTTGAGCCTGCTAACTGAGGCTCTATCTAGACTGTGGGTCAGTTGTTCTGTCAGTTGTAATGCCAGTCATCCTGATCAGAGCTTTAAATGTAAGACACAGTGGCTCCCAGAGGATTGGGACTCCCATTTCGTTCCCATGGAAATCACGCTATGAGGAAGAAGAGGAGCAGAAAAAAATAACCAGTGTCTTGTCTTACAGTGAGTCAATATACATCTGGAATGTGTACTTTGCTAAAATCCAGAAGAGAAATTCCAGGCTGAGTAGTTTGGAAACCACCTTAGAATGCTCTGAACAACAGATTGAATGACAGCACGCTTTTGAGGTGACTGGCAAGGTCCAGCACTTCATAAAAGTCCACATTGTTTCATGATGCACCCAAAATCTACTCTGCCCCTTTTACCTTGAGTCCTACCACATATGTTGTGAAATAGCCCTTGGAAGCAGTTTTACAGCAATCTTTCTGAATTACTTCTCCTGTAAGCAGGAGCTTGGGGACAAGCACTAAAGACACTTGCAAGTAGAAGGCAAGAAAATACTTAACTTCAGTGTTTCCTGCAGACACTGATTTTTGTATCCTGTATTCTTTAGAGTGGACTTTGTATCCTCCAGATGCTTTCTGAGATCTGCTTGCAATGTTGTCTGTATCTTACTCTTGGACAACAACAAAGCCATATGAACACGCCCTTTAGAAAAGGAAAAGACTTCCTGAGTATACATAATCAGAAAAAAAGTAGTTGTGAACACTGTGACACTCGCCCACAGCATGCACCCTGCATGTTCTTCATGGGGTCCTAAGTTGTACCTATCATTGATATAGCATCTCATTCACTCGCTCTGATGGAATATAAATAAGATCTCTCGGGTTGAAAGAAAAGGTTAATATGCAGTGCATAAACAATACCAGAATCTCAGTTTACAGAAATAACCAGTTATGCTAGCTGGGGAGAGCAGAAATTGAATTTCTGAGAAAATGTCTGTTCTCTAAGGACAGAGAAGATGATTTTCAAGAACAGAAAGGGTTAAATCACAGTGCAAGGACTGAAAGCACTGTTCATGGCAGCAAATATGAGCAGAAGATACCAAGATACAGTACCTAAGAGGAAGATGAAAGTGAAAGAAACTACTTAAAAGATAGGTAATTAAATACAATCAAGATTTTCTTTTAATGTTTGATTATACTAATTTGCTTTGAGCATGTAAAGAAAAATTTAGAGAAATTTAAAGAAAAAAGACTTTCCCAACTGTGTTTTCTTATTCAATACTGGTTAGATTAAGGTTCTAAACTTTTGTTACTGTTATTGGTAAAAATGAGGTAACTTTAGAATTCTTCCAGCTCTTACACAATTTTTGGGGATGGAAGCTGATGTTTCAAGATTAAAGCTATAATGATAGTCTGCTACAAGCACAGTGAGTGAAATAGAGGAAGAGAAGAAGCCTGCTGCAAGGAAGCCCTGTTATAAAGTATAATTCTGGTTAAAATAACATGTTGTTTTCTCTCAAAACAAACCCCACTAGCTCCTTCATCATTATAGTTCCTGAAATAAAATCTCTAGAAGAATCCTAGGAGACCTTCAGACTATAGCAACCTGTTAAAATCCTTTCTTGAGTCTTGACCAGCTGTTGCACTAGTGGCACTTCATGTACTTCCATTCATATCTCCAGATATATGGTGAATAAAGTACTTTATGTAGAAAAAGTCACTTGTTTCCTGTTGTACACTGGAAAAAAAAACATAAACAACCACTCCAATCTAAACATTGGACTGAATAAAATACTTGAGCATCTATATATTAATTTCTTCAATATTTTTTGTGCCTTCATTCTTACCTTATAACCTCCAGAGAAGAATTCAAAGCATAGAGTTGAGAATGAAAGAATTCTGTGCCATATGTGAAGAGTTATGGACTTTAGAAGAACTACCCTTAATAAAAGACCAGAGCTGTTTGGTAACAAGCAAAGCAATATAACTGAAATCACTCCCATTTCTGAGGGTCATGCGCTTGGAGCACAGTTGAAAAAAGACCTTTCAGAATCTAAAATGTGAACCTTTGACAAAGGACTACAAAAGACTGGAGCAGATCCGAGGATCTCCTTCAGGAGATCCTGTTTGTCACTCATGTACTTAGAATAATTAGACGTTTTGCTCAAGATATAGGAGGTCCTGATGCTTGATGTTTGCTTGCTGCTCCAAGATTGTGAGTCATAATGTGAGGGGGAGAACAAGGCATCATGCTTATACCTCTGTTGCCTGGTAATCACAATCAGGACTATAAGTTTCGCATCAGTTATTGAGGTTAAGTAAATGAGTAAGTGGACTTTTATGACTAATTAAATTAGACAGTCACTGGACAATTGAATGTAGACATGAGAGTTGCCAAGCCACCATGTTAGGAAGGTATAAAAATGAGATTTCTTATTTTGTCTCTTCCCTGTGGAATAAGCCTTATACACTTTGTTGAACAGTGACCCAGTTTTTATAATACAATGGAGAGGTACCTTATGGGAAAAGACACTATAGCCCAAGATCTCTTGAGCTGGTAAAGTCCCTTATACTGCAGATTTCAGAGTTACTTAGAGAATTCTTTATATCATCAGAGTACTTCCTTACACAGCTGTATTTCTATATTGTCTCAGAAAATATTTGCAGTGGTAGCATTAGCAGTCCTGAAATCAGAATGCTAGTGTTTTCCAGAAACTTTTTTAAAGGTCCTGCATATATCAAACAAAGCATAGTATACCTCAAAATGCATTTCAGACTGCTGATTGGCCATTCACTTCTAAATGTTTTCTTTAAGTTTTCTTTATTGTTCAGTGTGTCTTTGTGGTTTGCAGTAAAGGAACAATAGCAACATTTTTCTCAACACTGCATAGTGGTTTTCCCCAAGACATGCAGCTTTTCCTTACAGAGATATGGCACATTCATTTGAAAGAAAATATATGGGAATGGTTACTAGGTGAACAATGCAGTCATAGAATAAATTTTATTCATAGAATACAGTCATTAACTTGATTTTGTGGGTAATGTTTTTTCTTTCCTACCAATATTTCTGACATTTTCACCTTTTTTATCTTGTCCTGTGTGTTGCAAAACTGTATGAGTATAAATTCTTCCTTTGCAGAATTCAAACTACTTCAGCCTTGAACTTGCATGCATGTGCATTAAGCACCAGGTTAATGATTATTCTGTGTGGATTAATCAGTCTGCTGGAGCTGTTCCAGTCACATAAGATCAGTTAACCCTAGAAAGAGACATACATTGCAGTCCAAGATTATGGGCAAAAATTTTGATAATGAGTCATGGCAACAGCAGAGGTGTGAACAAGCCTTCCTTACAACCTCATGATAGCTTCAACTTTTTGTTATAACCTGTCATCCAAAGAAAAGGTGTCTATTTAAGTGAAGTCATTTAGCTTGAACAGGTGGGACTTACAGTTTTATACCAGAATACTTGCCATACTTATATGGAAGTAAACAGGTCTCATCTTAAAATGAGTGATCTGACAAAAAAATATAATCTTTTTTTAAAAAGACTGGTGTCTTTCTTTATGATTTTCACAGAAAATTCTACATTGTGGCTAAAAGCTGTGGAGAAATTAAAGCATTGTCTAAACTGGTAGTTTATTTAAAAATTTATCTTTTGCTAAATTTGTATTTTCTGTTATCTTTAAAAGGAAAAATTTCCAGTCAGGTATACACTGGAGTTGCTTCCCTTACTAATAGCAATATTCTTTCACATTTACTTTCTTGACACTCAACTTATTTTGCAGGTTGGTTTCACTTATGTAGTTTTAGAATAACATTGCCTGGTTCTTTTATAATAGACACACAGTTGTGCCTACTATATAAAAGGCAGAGTTATTCCCAGAGATGCAAATATGCGTGACCTCAAGTCCACTGTGAACAGAGCCAATAGAAAGAAGCTGTGTTAAAAGCTAGCAACTTCTTCTCTCCTTTTTTGCACAGGTGACTTAGAAATGGGAAATTTCTTTTCCGTTTTTTAAAAGATTCATGTTTTCATGATAAAGATTTCCTCAGTTCCTTTAAAGAGATTGTTGACCTGATTGTCACTATGCATAGTCTGAGACATGTTACCAGAAGAACTGAAGTAATTTTTTTTTTCCTCACACTGAAGCTTATTTCAGGTTTGACTGGTAGTGACATTTTGCTTTTAAAAGTGAAATAAGAAAAGTTAAGATGGTAATTCTTTTGGTTTTATTCAGAAAAAAATGTACTTTTTTTTTTTCTTCTATTAACAGTCTAGGTATGTTTTAAGGTGGACAAGATCACAGTTTGTAATCTTAAAAAGAAAATGCTGCTAATAGGTGACAGGGAACAGAGCACCATTAAAAGGATTAAAAGAAGACGTAAATGGACTATTTGGAGGATGATGAAACTTGCGGAAAGATTGGTTTTTTGTGGTTACCCAGAACTGAGCACATAGGAGAAGTAATTTTAACTGTCTTTTCATTAGTTACTAAATATATGCTGGAATTCTGTGCAGATGGACAAGAAGGCTAGTGGCTGCTGTGTCATTTCTTGCCCATCTTTGGATGCTTTCCAGAACACACACTTATTACAGCAGCTTCTGTATATTTTTTGATAAAGGGAGCATCCTGAGGGGAAGAATTCACTTAAGGAAAGTCCACTTTAGGCTGATCAAAAAGAAAAGGAGACCAATTGAAAATGTGAATTGATATTTTCATAACTATCCAGTTTAAACTTGCAAATTACTTAGTTGGATATTAGGATCTTCTCTCCATTGCAAACTCAGCTCGTTGCATCATGCATCCTTTGGATGGCTAGTTTAGCATGCAGTATCACCAGCTGGCCCTCAGAGAAAAGTCTACAGCCTGAATATAAAAGTGATGGCAAAATATAAGTCTCAGACTTTCTGGTTTCAGTCAAACTCCAGTGATTCCATTTTGGATACTGAATATACATTGATCTTTTCTTAGAAACAACTAGCTCTCTAGCACTAGAAATATGTCAGCACTCTAGCATGTATAATCCTCTTCATCTATGTGAAAATTCTTTCTTTTACATTTTAATATATTAAATGTTTAGTAGTGTTGTCACAAAGTAAATTATATTTGTTACTAATATTCAGGCAAGACACGTTTATACAAGCTGCATTAAAGTTTCCAATTTTATCCTGATGGAAAATACTAAATGTTGCTTAAGTCCATTAGATCACTGTATGACATGTTTTTAATATTCATGGAATCATAGAATCACAAAATCATTTTGTTTGAAAGAGACCTTTAGGATCATCACCTGTTAAGCCAGCACTGTTGGGTCACCACTAAACCATATCCCTAAGTGCCACTTCTACATGTCCTTTAAATCCCTCTAGGGATGGGGACTCAATCACTTCCCTAGTCAGCCTGTTCCAATTTTTTCTAATATCCAACCTAAATCTCCCCTTGCAACTTGAGGCCATTTCCTATCATTTGTTACATTGGAGAACAGACTGACCCCCACCTTGCTACAGCCTCCTTTCAGGGAATTGTAGAGGGACGAGGTCTCACCCTGTCTCCTTTTCTACAGGCTAAACAACTTCAGTTCTCTCAGCCACATATTGTAAGACCTGTGCTCTAGACCCTTCACCAGCTTCACTGCTCTTCTTTAGACATGCTCCAGCACCTCAATATCCTCCATATAATATGTGTAGTGACACACCCAAAACTGAACAGAGTATTTGAGGTGCAGCTTCACCAGTGTCGAGTAGAGGGAGACAATCACTTCCCTAGTCCTGCTGACCACACTATTTCTGATATAAACCATGATGCTGTCAGCCTTCTTGGCCACCTGGGCACACTGCTGGCTCATGTTCAGCTGGCTGTCCACCAATACCCCCAGGTCCCTTTCTGCCAGGCAGCTTTCCATCCACTCCTCCCCAAGCCTGTAGCATTGCATGACCCAAGTGCAGGACCCAGCGCTTGACAGACCTCAGGCATCCGTCTGTACTGGGCCCTGTATTTTTTAACATTTTTATCAACAACATAGACAGGGGATTGAGTGCATCATCAGCAAGTTTGCAGATGGCACCAAGCTGAGTGGTGCTGTTGGTACACCAGAGAGATGGGTTGTCATCCAGAAGGACCTAGTCAAGCTGGACAGGTGGGCCCAGGTGAACCTCATGAGGTTCAACAAGAGCAAGCACAGGGTCCTGCACCTGGGCTGGAACAATCCCCACTATCAATACAGACTGGGGTAGGAGGTGACAGACAGCAGCCCTGCAGAAAAGGACTTGGGGGTGCTGATAGATGAGAGGCTGGACATGAGCAGCCAGGGTGTGCTTGCAGCCCAGAAGGCCAATTGCATCCTGGGCTACATCAAAAGAAGTGTGGCCAGCAGATTGAGACAGGTGATTCTGCTGCTCTGGTGAGACCTCACCTGGAATACTCCATCCAGCTCTGGAGCCCTCAGCACAAGAAGGACATGGACCTGATGGAGTGGGTCCAGAGGACGGCCACAAAGATGATCAGGGGGCTGGAACACCTTTCTTATGAGAACAGGCTGAGGGAGCTGGGATTGTTCAGCCTGGAGAAGAGAAGGCTCGGGGGAGACATACTAGCCACCTTTCAGTACCTGAAGGGAGCTTATAAAAAGACTGGAGAGGGCCTGTTTACAAAGGCCTGGAGTGAAAGGATGAGGGGTAATGGTTTTAAATTAGAAAAGAATTTAGATTGGATATAAGGAATAAGTTCTTTACCATGAGTGTGGTAGAACACTTGAACAGGTTGCCTGGGGAGGTGGTTGACACCCCATCCGTGGAGACATTCAAGGTGAGACTTGACGGAGCTCTGAGCAACCTGCTCTAGTTGAATATGTCCCTGGTCTCAGCAGGGGGGTTGGACTAGATGACCTCTAGAGGTCCCTTCCAACCCACACATTTCTATGATTCTATGATCCACACAGCAGGAATAATATCAGGGAATCATAGAATAACAGCTTGGAAGGGATCTCAAGGATCATCTGCTCCAGCTTTTCCTGGCAAAAGCCTGGTCTAGGTAAGATGTCCCAGCACCCTGTCCAGCTGAATCTTAAAACTGTCCAATGTTGAGGAGCCTAGCACTTCCCTGAGGTGATTGTTCCAATGGTTGACTGCTCTCATTGTGAAAAATTTTCCTCTTTTGTCCAATTGGAATCTCCTCGGGAATAACTTGTAGCCATTACTTCTTCTCTTTTCCATTTAACTCTTTGCAAAAAGGTATTCTCCATCTTCTTTGTTATCACTTTAAATATTGGAATGTGGTGATAAGGTCACCCCTAAGCTTTCTTTTCTCAAGGCTGAACAAACCCTGTTCTCTCAGCTTTCTCTTATATGGCAGCTTACCAGTCCTTTGGTCATCTTTGTGGCCCTTTTCTGGACCCTTCCACTCTGAAGAATTAGGTAAGAAGAAGAGGGTGAGAGATGTGGAAAGGGGATTGTTCAGGAGCTGCAGTGAGAAGCCAAGGAGAAGATTTAGACAAGAATCATGGTAAGACACATAAATCGACTGATGTCAGGAAAAGAGATGGATAGCAGGTTGAGGTCTTTGTCAGAGGACAGGATTTGGATGAGAGATGTACCAGAAGGTTAAGAGATTCCTGAAGAGAGAATGGGCCTACATAGGTGAGATATGGAGAACTGGCAGTAGATTGGAGAAAGGAAAATGTGGCTGTAAATGTACTTCTTTATAGTTTTGTATGCTTTACAACAAAATATACAGAACCTGTATATTTTAGTTATTACCCCTGTATGAAAGTTAAAAAAAAGAGTATCTGTAGGCTTTGTATTCTGTGTTTCTCCATTTTCACAAGCAAAGCATTACATTCTTACATGGATTTAGGGTGCAGGCAACTCCTTAACATTTTACATGCAAACCAGCAATCCTGCCCCTTCAAGAGTAACTGACAGTTAAGTACAAAAATTAATTCATTAAGCTTTTAATCTTTAATGAAAGAATTCCAGAATGAAAGTACTATCCTCTTAGCTGAACTCCAATAACTAGGTTGACTTTAGAGAAGAAGTGGTTATGTTTAGCTTGAAATATTGACATTTTTTATTCACTTCACTATTTGTTCATTCAATGAAGTTATCCAAAGTATTCCATTCTGTGATATCAATAACTCTGATATTAAACCTTGCCATGACATTTGTGGAATATTAGCAATAAAGCAATGGACTGCATAAGAAGAAAAATTAATGTAAAAGAAAAATAGTTTGACTGACGGGTTGGGTTTTTTTTGCTGCTCATACTGGCTGTTGGGCAGGTGGAATAAATCTAGGTGCTCAACTTGTCTTTTTTTTTAAAAAAAATTAAAGTTTTCAAAGACCAGAGAAAACAACATTTCATCTAAGCAAATTGCATTCATTATGTTAGTGATCTAAAATAAACAATGTTAATATTTAAAGGTATACCTACCTTGAGCTTTAGTAAATACATTACTATTAGCTACACCTAACAGGCTTATTTTTTCACAAGGTTACGGGGATCCCCAAATCAGACAATTAGATTTCTAATAAAGATGAATTATTTTTTTGCTGGCAAAAGAAAAAATCAAGAATAAAACAAAATCAGAAAAAAATTATAGAAACACTATTACACTCTTATGAATGTACTTAGGTAAAAACTCCAGAATGCTACTAATGTCAAAAAAAGATGGTTGGAATTTTTTTTTTGTATTATGCCACAGAAAGAGGAAAAAATTAAACCCATCTTGAATCACACAAAACAATGTAAACAAAAATTGTCCAGATCCTCCAAGGTTCATAAGCTGGAAGGCCACAGGATTCATTCCTGCTGTTTCCATGCTTACTCTGGAATGGAAAAAACAGGCCACATTCATTCCACAGCTTCCTAGGCAATGTCGTGATGATTGTTCTATTGACATCTAAATAGACTTTAAACTATCCTAAAGCCCATAATTTCCTCAGAGTAAAACAGATACTAAGTAGAGTTCCCACTTTTTAAAATATATTAATTCATAATATATTTCTCTATAATGTGGGATTGGTTGAATCTACATTTATTGAACTGAAAAGGACTACTGTATAGATAGCAACATTTGATATGTCATACCAAATTGAACAGAATAGTGGTAAAGTCTCAGACATTAAGCACTGAATAGAGGCAGGCACCAAAGACAGTCAATGTTCTCAATTTCCAAATGTGCTAAGAGCAGCATGAGATAACACTTAGAGCAAAATAAGAATGCTTCACAGCATCAGGGGTGCTGATTGGCTGGTGATTTGTAAGGTTGAATTGCATGGCAATCTAAATGCATTTTGATTGCAACACAACTTCACATTGCTAAGATTTTAAACACTACTGATTATTCTAAATTATTAAATGAGCTGGAAGCAAATTACCTGTGAAGCCAGAATAAGCCTTGACAATTTATATTAATGGTAACAAAAACATGTTGATATTAGTAAGATTCAAAAAATGAGTAAAGTACTTTGCTTCTGGGACTGAAATTCATGAGAATGTGCAGTAGATGTAGAAGTAGTATTCATGTTTCTAGGAATATATATATATGTACATATATGTATGCATATATTGTTTTCCTCTGTGGAAGAAAGATTAGAAGTCCTCACATTCTGAAGTTTTCTAAACCTGAGTAGCTTTT